>JADBJO010004235.1:30000-40000 GCA_016801955.1 Conus betulinus | reverse complement strand
ACTGACGCCTTTGCATAATAATGCTTGTGGTCGGTGTAGGCTTACTCCCTCTCTCTCTCTCTCTCTCTCTCTCTCTCACACATACACACGCACACACACGCGCGCGCGCGCGCGCACACACACACACACACATACATGTGCACACTTGGCATGCACGCGCGCACGCGTGTGCGCACACACGCATTCTCTCTCTCTCTCTCTCTCTCTCTCTCTCCTCCCTCTCTCTCTCTGTTTCTCATGCAAGGTATGCTCACCCGGCTCAGTATAAAAGCATATCTGTCTATCTATCTATCTGTCTCTCTATCCGTCTGTCTATATATCTATCTATCCTTCTATCTCTCTGTTTATCTGTCTGTGTCTGCCTGTTTGTTTATCTGCCTGTCTGTGTCTGGCTGCCAATATAAATAGACTAGATCATAGATAAACATGTGAATAGTCTAAAATAGATACCTTGACCCGACTAAAGAGGCCGTAACAGGGTTCGTTAAAAGGGAACTGTCACTTATAATGACTGACACAAGAGCACCACTTAATACTCTTCGCACATTCACAAACCGGCAGCCGGAGAGTGTGTGTAACATGGTTGGGTTTAGTTGTGCAGTGTGTGCGCGCTCGCCCTCGGAGAGAGTTGTAGAGGTACAGTGAATGTGTGAAGTGTGTGCAGGCAGTGATGTGTGTGGATAAGTTCTGTCGAAGTTCGTGCGGGATAACTTGTTGCGGTAGTGCGATGGATTTATTACCACCGCCTGAAGGCCCAGTGTCAGTGTGTGTGATGACGGGTGATGAGAAAGCCACCCGGAATCGACGATGGCCAACGTGCGGGTTGCTGTGCGTGTGCGCCCGCTTAGTGGAAGGTACGTAGGCCTATTATACGTGGTGATATACAAACTATCTATTTAAGTCTGTTTGTACCCGCTGCCTGCTTTTGTTTCGGTGCCAGACAAAGTTTTGAAAAACAAGTTGCTGATTTGTTTTTTTGTTTGTTTTTGTAGTGATCGCCCTTCGTTCGGATTCCGTTTCGTCCCCCCCCCCCCTCTCTCTCTCTCTCTCCCCCACTCTCCCCACCCACTTCCCTCCCATCCCTCCCTCCCCATCTCCTCATCCGTCCTCTGTTCCCAGCACCCCCACCCCCATCTCCCTCCGCTCCCTCCGTTCGCATGTGACTGCGCCGTGGTGGCAGTTGAAGAGTGCATTGGTTTGCCGCTTTCTGCTCAGCAGATTTGGAAAGACAGGCTATCGCGCTGTTCTCCCCCTTCCCCTCCTCCTCCCCCTCCTCCCCCCCCCCCCTCCCCGTCTTTCTTTATACCTTCCTGTGTGCACGTGCCTTTTCCCATCTCGGCTTCTGTCACTTGTCAGAGAATCTCTCTCTCTCTCTCTCTCTGTCTCTCTCTCTCTGTCTCTCTCTCTCTCTCTCTCTCTCTCTCTCTCTCTCTCTCTCTCTCTCTCTCTCTCTCTCTCAAAAAACAAAACAAACGAACAAACAAAACCCCAAGGAATCGATTTGATTTATTCCAGTTTTCCTATTCGTAATGCTTGTTTGAACCGTTGTCGGCTTTTGTTTCCAAGTTCTGGAAACTGATTTACCGCCCTGATGCGCATATATATCAAAAGAAAATGAGATCATGCAAACAAAGCGTAAATGCACACAAAAGTGACAGCCTGTATAAACATCAAAGTTGCTAAACATGTCACAAACAACTTCAGATCAAAAGAATCAGGTGGTCCTCTACGTCTCTGGTTTGGAGAAAGAAATTTATACAGAGTTCAGTGACCACACCATTTAGAGAGGCACCAAGATCACCTGACAGAATGGAAACAAAAAAGGTGGAAACGTGTATTAGAGTTGACTTCTTTGTTAAACAATGGAAACTATTTCTGTGATAGTTTACATAATTCATCGAGCACTTGTTTCTCAATGTTTGTTATGTATTTTGGTCAGCTCTCCCGGAAACATGTTCAGAATTTTTTTTATGTTTTTAAATTAATTCTACATCTATTGATAACTATTAACCCACTACAGCAAAAACAGATCTAATGTATTTTCTGTTTTTGTTTTCTCGTAAGAGATCCCAGAAACATGATCAAAATTTGTTTGATTAATTCTACGTCTATGGATAACTGCCCACTATAGTAATCAGATCTAACATATTTTCTGGTTCTGTTTCCTCATCAGAGATGAATGACACAATCTTCACATTGAAAGTCAGTCTTTCACAGCCTGAACACTTCATTTTCAAAACTACTGTTTGTTTGTTTGTCAGCTTCTTTTTAGGAAGTCCGTCTGAAGTCACCGTCCCGGAAGTAATCAACCCGCGTCTTTCTAGCTGGCAGTTTCAGAAATTATACCGGTCCCTAATAATAACTTTCATTCTTGTTAAAACGCTAATTTTGGACTAAACTCTTAACATTTTGAAATCCCCCCCCCCCCCCCCCCCCCCCCCCCCCCCCCCCCCACCACCACGCCCGCGCGCGCGCATACACACACACACAACACACACACACACACACACACACACGATCTCTCCTCTCTCTCTCTCTCTCTCTCTCTCTCTCTCTCTCTCTCTCTCTCTCTCTCTCTCTCTCTTTCACATGTCTAAATTATATGTGTAGTAATGAAAGCCGCAAAGGTTTCAAAAATTACAGGCGTTGATTACAAAAAAAAAAAAAAAAAAAAAAAAAAAAAGGAACCCTCCTCGCCCCCCCCCCCCCCCCCTCAGCCCCCCTACGAAACAGCAACAACGAAATCAACCCAACCAACCATCCAACCAACAAACAAAAAGCCCATCAATGTCTCTGACATAATCTCTGTTCCTTTATCACACTCTTTTTGAAGCGCTGTGGTTCTGTCGTTACTAATGGAATGGTGTAGTTGTGTGCCTGTTGCTGTGGGACATTCTTTTACCGATGGCGCGCCTCTCTGTGACATTCAGCATATTGACCTCAGCTCACAGCTTCTCTAACCAATGTACGGCGGCGTATAACATGACCATCAACGTCAAGCCCGTGTTTTAAATGAGAATACGCTTTTCTGCATCTGAGTTTTGTGTTAACAGAAAACTGGTCCGGTACCCCAGTTCTTTTCTTTGTTCAGATCTGCATGTTTACAGAATACATAATATGCTTGCATTTTCTTTCAAAAAAAAAAAAAAAAAAAAAAAAAAGAAAAAAAAAAAAGAAAAATTGTTTTTTGCTTTTTACAAACTTGCCTGGTCCATACGCATCGATGTAGCCTAATTTATGTTGGGACATCATGAATTCCACATTTGGTTTTGTGAATAAAGATATTCCCTGTCCAGGCGATTTTTACCGTGCATGTTTTGATTTGGGGAATACCAACCTGTTTGCTCTCTTTTGTACATGTTTTACCGGGTGTATTCTTTTAGTTTAATTATTTTTTATTATTCTAAACAAACTTTAAAACATTTCAGTGACCTATCCAATCCGTGGATCAGGAGGATTTAGGTAGGAGAATCTATGGGCAGAATGATTTTGAAAGCACCATTGATTTAAACACTCCTAGTGCCGCCGTTACTTTTTTGACGATATTTTGAACATGTCTCTAACTTCTAAAACTGTATTGGTAATGTTAATTTCTGTCCATTTCTGATAGACTGTAGCCACAGCCCTAGAATTTGAAACCTCTGTGGCTTTCATTCCGTTTTGCAGAGGAGGAAGTATGTTGTGTGTGGAATTCTTGTTGATACTTAGCCAAGCATGAAACGCTTTTTTTCGTTATGGAAGTGTAGTACGGATAGACCTACGTGGTCAATTTTTTATGAAGGTTGTAAACAGCTTTTCATGAGACTTCCTGTCTCCTCCCAATGTAAATGTGGTATCGTCTGCACACTATGTAAATGTGGTATTGTCTGCACACTGATTTGTCTCGAATTCTGAATTTCAATTTGTGTGCCTTGAATACCCTGATCTAGTCTTATTCTTATTGCTAGTTCTTCAGCACAAAGAATGGACAAGATATGGAGGCATAGGATCCCATTTTGTCGGCAGCCTTTTTCCAGCAGTATAGTCATACTATCACGTATGACTATCTTTTCATTAAAAGATTATATCCATTGTTGTATTCCTTTTCCGAATCCAAAATCACGTACAGCATTATCCTTACATATTCAGTTGACCGAACCAAAAGCTTTCGCATTGTCGATAGAAATTAATAACCCAGGTAAGTGATTCACCTCTGAATGAGTTATCAAACATTTTGTTTAATTTTTAAAATTATTACCTGTGTATCTGGAGATACTAAATCATGGCTAGGCTACCCTTGTTAATAAGTCCAGGTAAGACCATTTTGATTCAGTTTGCAATGCAAGCTGAAGCCATTTTGAAAACTGATTTTTCAGTTTTTTTTGTTTTTTTTTTTGAAAGAGACGTGGAGGGAGCAGGGAGGGGGGACAACGAAAAGGGCTAGGGGGTTGGGGGGTGGGGGGGGGGGGGGGGGGGGGGGGAGGGGAGGGGGCGGAGAAGGGCGGGGCAAGTGTGGTTCCCTTTCTAATATCTTCAAAACCAAACACCCATTGCGGAAACGTATCCTGACTCTTCCTTTCTTGATATTTTCATGAAGATTAACACCTGTTGAAACCCAGAAATTAATTCCTACCCTGTCTTTTTACCCCCCCCCCCCCCCCCCCCCCAATTGCCTTCCACCTTTGCTCTGAACCTGTTCCTACTCGTAACAGTTCGTCCATGCACAATCCATACAAGAACTCCTGTACGTCAAGTATAAAAGCTGATTGCCTTGAAATCTGTTGGCATCGTTTGTTTTTTTTTCGGCTGATAATGATATTATAGAGTATTCCGAATTTTTGTTTTTCTGCTACCAGCCTGACCTTGATTCTAAGAAGCCCTTGTACGGAAGAAAAGATATGACAGCAATTTTACGTTTCCTTGAAATTTTAGAACATTTTTTCAACAGTTTCTAGAACTAAACCGGCAAAAAAATCCTTTACCCCACACCCCCCCCCCCCCCCCCCCCCCCCATTTTTTTTTTCCCCGTCAATATATTGAAGTTGATTTCTTAAAAAGCTGTCGGTGTAGCACGATCCCTCGTTATGCTATTTTGTTTTTTACTACTAACAAAACTGTCCTAGATATTTGACGAGCAGGAACGTTTGAACAGGGATGGGGGAGGAGGGTGGGGGTTGGGGGGAAGGGGGAAGGGGCGTAGAAAGGAGCCTTTCTTGCTAACCGTGATTGCATTTTGCAGTAGCCGACGCAGCTGAATTCGCCAACGCTGCTGCATGAAGTTCATGTAATAAAAAGCAAGCTGGCGCTGTGTCTTTTTCCAGCTGTCGATACTCCTCTGTTTCTTTAGCGGTTTGAGAGTGATACCTGTTTGCCTCTGTAGAGTGCATGCGAAGCACGTGCAACACGTTTTGAATATTTACTTACGGCGCCCGCCGTCCTCTCTCTCTCTCTCTCTCTCTCTCTCTCTCTCTCTCTCTCTCGCGGCGTCTCTGTTGATTGTGTGTGCGGTGTGTGTGTGTGTGTGTGTGAGAGAGAGAGAGAGAGGGTGACGGTGGGCGATGGGGAGGGGGGAGGGAGGGTACCTAATGGTACAAGCTCAATGAGTTCATGAGGAAGATGGTTCCTCTGGGAATGTTATAAACTATCTCTCTGTCTGTCTACCTGTCTGCATATATGTCTGTGACTGTCTCCTTTCCATCAGGCGCGCATGCATACGTGGAAGGCGCGCCTCGAAACCCCACCAAAAATGTGTAATCAAATTCCCTATTTTTCAGAGAGGTGGACACAGGCGCACGCAACATCGTCACTACACATGGCAACAGTCTCAGTATCACGAATGCCAAGGTGCGAATTCTGTCTGTCCGTGTGTCTGTCTACCTGCCTGTCTGTCTGCAGCCTCTCTCTCTCTCTCTCTCTCTCTCTCTCTCTCTCTGTCTGTCTGTCTGTCTCTCTGTCTCTCTCCTCGTCTCTCTGTCTGTCTCTCTGCCTCTCTCTCTCTCTCTCTCTCTCACTCTCTCTCTCCCTCCCCCCCCCCCCCCTCACCCCCCCAATGTTTTAGCTCGTATCGCATATTCTCTACGTTTGCCCGTCTGACCGTATTGATCTTGATTTAGCTCATAATATCGCATATATGTGTGCGCACGTGGACGCGACATAAATTGCAACATATGCGCGCACTCTCGCACATTCCTTCTGTCGTCTCCTTGCTTGCTCGTGATCTGTTTCAGCATATATATATATATATATATATATATATATTATAGTTTCAAATGTGCTGCAACTGATCTCTCTCAGAGAGAGAGAGAGAGAGAGAGAGAGAGGTTTTTATTCTTATATGTCTTGAGAGAGAGAGAGAGAGAGAGAGAGAGAGAGAGAGAGAGAGAGAGAGAGAGATGTTTTATTCTTATATGTCTTAGCCCATCGGACGGAGGATATTCATGTTAACATTGACATAGCCGCTCTACCACACTAATAACAATGATTATGTCATACTTCGCATTTTGACAGCTTTGTAGACCTTTGGAGTTGATTGCTTTGTAGAACTTTGGAGTTGATTGAGATGAGTATGGATAAGTGCGGTCTTGTGTAAACTTTCTCAGGAACTGTAATTTCATTGCTTGTTTGTTTTTTCACTTATACGTTGTTTTGGCTCGCAAGCTAGAACAAAATACGTTTTCATCATCTCTAGACTGTCGACATGATAGACACAGTAAGATGACAGGTATCTTCTTGTCCATAACGATAACTTGGAACAAAAATATAAGAAACACCGATTGCTTGTCTTTATGGACTTCATGGACCTGTACATATGCAATGTAAGTTGTGGGAGAATGCAGTTTACTCAGTGTTCTATTAAACACACACTCACACGCACGCACGCACGCACGCACGCGCGCGCACACACACACACACATACACACACACACACACACACACACACACACACACACACACACACACACCACTCATACACGCACGCACGCACGCACGCACCACACGCACACGCACGCACGCACGCACGCGCGCGCACGCGCGCGCGCACGCACGCACACACGCGCACACACACACACACACACACACACACACACACACACACACACACACACAGAGGGTACAAACTAAACCTGTTACTATTTTGGACTGGAAAATGCCAATCTATCAGCTATCTAGAATCGATTTGTTTTGCCTCATTTAAACGCACGAACAGGACTATTTATATCACTGGACACCTTGGTCAAGCCATACTTAACCCAAACCGTATTCGTTTGATTTCACTCTGTCATGGGACGGCCAGTTATGTACCTCTAACGACATTTTATACACGTTGTAAAGTATCTATATTCGGCCGTTCGAGGTAATTTTAGGCGGTATTTGATACATTTAACAGCAGAGTGCGAAAGTAGTGAGTAGGTCAACCACATTAGAGATAAGATCATTTAGGTTAGTGGTTATACACCCTGAAAACGAACGAGAGAGAGAGAGAGAGAGAGAGAGAGAGAGAGAGAGAGAGAGAGAGAGAGAGAGAGGGGGGGGGTGGAGGATGGAGGTCGGGAAAACGTGGCAAAGAATTAAGCGCGCGCACGCGCACACACACACACAACACACACACACACACACACACACACACACACACACACACACACACACAAGAAAAGAAAAAGGAGAGAAAAAAGGACTGTGAAGAAGACCATTCTGTTCGTGTCTGTCCTGTAGCTCTGTCTGTCTGCGCCCCCTCCCCTCCCCCCTCCCTCCACCCGTCTCTCAGTCTTTCTTTGTCTCCTTCTGTCTTTCTATCTGTCCGTCTGTCCGTCTGACTGCCTGACTTACTTTTCTAGTAATGTTCAGACTTATTTTTGTTTACACTTCCTATAAATCCACTTTTTTGTAGCTTCTTAAAAGAAACTTTGTGCTCTCTCTCCCCCCCCTCTCTCTCTCTCTCTCCCCTCTCTCCCGTCTCTCTCCTCTCTCTCTCCCCCCCCCTCTCCCTCTCTCTCTCTCTCTCTCTTACCTCGGAATGATCCACAGTCCGGAAGATGGTGGTGGTGATGTTGGAGGTGGGGTTGGGAGGGGTGGGGTGCTGATGTCTGGCTCCGAAACCTGCGGTGTCTTATCTGTCTTGTCTGGAAGCGCCTCCACATCGCCATCAAAACATAGCGTGAGTTTTTAGAGCGAGAACCGTGGCGAAGAAACGAACACCAAAGTACACTGGTGGTGCCAAAAAAAAAAAAAATAAAAGGTCTGATGCACCTGTCAAAAAAGGGGAGAGAGAGAGGGAGAAGAGAGAGAAGAGAGGAGGGAGAGAGAGAGAGAGAGAGAGAGAGAGAGAGAGAGAGAGAGAGAGAGAGAGAGAGAGAGTTAATTAATTAAACGAATTACCTGGGGGGGGGGGGGGGGGGGGGGGGTCTTTCGTTATAACTGCACGTTAGATGCTCGAAGTTGGCGTGGATTCTGGTCATTAGAGGGACATGACAGACTGGGTTGTCAGTTCACATGTAGTCATGCAATACACTGGAACGAATCTCAAAGCTAGAGTCACGATGTTCCTGGTTGTATTCTGCAGAAAACGTCCATACAGCAGATTTCACACACACACACACACACACACACACACACACACACACACACACACACACACACACACACACGACACGAGGGGACAACGGAGGGTTTGTTGGGGGAGAGGAGAATGTAGAACAATACGTTATTATTTCCAATTGATCTTAGTATCCAGAAGTGTCTGGAACTTTAACCCTCTCCGCCCCCCCCCCCCCCCCCCCCCCCCCCCCTTTTTTTTTTTTTTTTTAACCTTTATGCCTGGGTATGTTTTTATTTTATCAAACGAAAATTTTCCAAGATAGTTTTTTTTCCGAGGATCTTCGAACGTGCGGTCAGAAAGAGCGAGCAACCAAATCGAAATTCTTCGTCGTAGTCAATCAAAACAACATGCACTTTTTCGGGAGGAAAAGGAAAATATCAGTAATTGCTCGAAGACTGAGTATGTGATCATCTGATGTAAAATCGTCTTTGTTACCCATGATGTGTTCCTGCTAGAAAACTTGGTAAGACGAAAACTGATTTTACTAGTAAACGTCTGACATAGACCGCTTAAGTTAATGAAACACACACACACACACACACAAACACACACACACACACACACACACACACACACACACACACACACACACACACGTTAATCATTGGGATCGCTGTCACTTCCGGTTGCTTACACTCGGGTTTTACAACCACTAGTTTGTGGAAAGTTAATCCTTTTTCTTTTCTTTAACCTTTATGCCAGGGTATGTTTTTGTTTTATTTTATGTATATATATATATATATATATATATATATATATATGTATATATAATATATATATATATATACATATATATATATAAAATCCAAAAGAAAAAAGACACAAGGACAACAAGCTGTCGTGGTTGTAAATGAAATTTTCGGCTTTATTTGCCTTCGTCAGCACATGACATCCTCCCTGAGTGCCAGCAGGTAAGGTTGTATATATATATCTCTCAAAGCAATTTTTTTTCCCAAGAGATTTTGCCAAGGATCTTCGACGTGCGGTCAAGTACACACAGTTTGTCGGTTCTTCCTCGTCCAGAGGACCCACACTCTGGCCACCCGTTACTTCAGCTCTAGTGCCAGACTTGAACTAAAGGCCATGAATTCTCTCACACTCTCTCTCTCTCTCTCTTTGAAGGTGAACCCCCATCAAATAAGCCCCCTTTATGACATGCTGGGTTTGAACGGACATCTAGCTACGTCCCTTTCAAACATACGGGAAGGGTAAGAAACACACACACACACACACACACACACACACACACACACACACACACACACACACACAACCCCGCCTTGACAGGAGCTGTATGGTACAAAGCTACAACCCAGTTCGCCAATGCATGCTACTTCCCGCCCGAGGCTCATCAAATAACGGCAAGCTGGTGCTGTTTCTTTTTTCCAGCTGTCGATACACATCTGGTTCCAGCGCGGCTTGAGA
>JADBJO010004235.1:20000-22500 GCA_016801955.1 Conus betulinus | reverse complement strand
ATCGACTTCTCTGCTGCATTTCGTACGTATTTTCCACAGGTCAGTTTCGCGGTAAGGAGAGTTGTCGGCGCTATGCTAGTCTATCTTGCAAGTGTGAACCGGGTTGTAACGGCTGCAAACGGTTCTGGGACTCAGAGCGCTTCCAGCCGTTTCCAGAACGGATTCAGGTGTTGATCGCCTGTGCATGTATGCTCAGGTCATCGTGAGGCAAACCAGCAGAGACAGGGCTTCGTTACTTGCTGTTGTTGTTGTTGTTGTTGTCATTAGTGATGTTGTAGCTAGTGAAAACCTGTAGCTGGTGTGCAGTGAATCGCTTTTCATAGGTAAGATATCTCAATTGTCATCTTTTAGTTCCTTCGTCACACATCACGTATAGCTTCGTGTACGTGAGCGGGCGCGCACGTGTGTGTAAGTGTTGCCAGTATCCAAGCACATGGGCAGTGTCTTATTGTTATTGATTTTATATTTTATTCTTATTATTTACATATTCAGGCGCGCGCGCGCGCGCGCACACACACACACACACACACACACACACACACACACACTCAGAGAGAGAGAGAGAGAGAGGCAGAGAGAAAGAGATCCCTACCCCCCACCCCTCAGGCAGCACAGCACAAAACGGCAAAGCAGTCTTGAGAGGGAAGAAGCAGCAGAAAGAAAAGACGTATGCAACGATGCATGGTATTACCATAACAAACACCCAGAGTCCCAGACAGTCTCTCCACTGACACTGACACAGACACACGCAACCTGTCAGCAAGATAACCACGTGCTCCAGCCACACACATTCGCCCCCCGCGTCCCTGCCTCTCTCTCTCTCTCCACCACCAGTAGAAGTCAGTGCCCCCTCCCCTCCCTCCAAACTCCGTCCTCCTCCCCCCCCCCCCCCTTACCTTTCCATCCCAACATCTGGCCTAATGCTCCTCGAGCCGTGATGGAATGTCTGGCACTCGTCTGACTGCCGTTCCCGCGCGCGCTCGTGGAGTGTGCAACATGTAGGGCGTCGGGCCTGCTGGTCTGGGCTTCTGTGGGAGTGAAGAGGTCACGCCTGTACTGCTGCTGTGTACACTATTATGTCAGCAACCATCACGCTGCTGTGACGGTGGCTTGGGGGGGGGGGGGGGGGGGGGGGGGGGGGGGGAGGTGAAGGTCAGATGACCATGATGATGGCGTCGCGGGTCAAAACTCGCCTCAAGCTCTTCCTGATCGCGTTGTGTGTGGCCACACGCCACAGTTAGGATTTTGCCCTATAACGCTGTATAATCCATGTGAGCGTTTTGAGGCCTGCCACCATACTTTTGAGCCAGCATGTAATGTTAAACTGATAGGCAATCAAAAGAACAACTCCCACCTGTCATTTCCCCTTGTTTTAGGGGGGAAATTTTCGCGGATGAAATCACAGTCTTCAAATACATGACTTCCCCCTTTGTTGACGTCACTCACCCTCTTTACACTATCTTTGTGCTAGCTGGAGACCCCCAAATACTCCCAATCCTTAGATTTCAATCTGTCTGCTTGGAACCACCTAGCTTGTACCATGTATGACCACGTGAAAGAAAATGAGGAGAATCAGCCTTCAGGCACAATAGAAATTGTCAGAATCCAATAGCACCAATCTATAAGTACTCAACTCCTTACGCAAGGTCTTGGCACGTAAAGTTTTGGTGTGCAGCCAGTCTGTCATAGGCCATAACCATTAAACCATTCGACAACAGCAGCCTGAAGGAAGAAGCGGAAAGACTGCACACGAGCTGCGGGGAAGGTCGATCAGCTTGGTGAAGAAAAACCTTACTGGGGGCAGCAGCAGTTTGTTCACGTGCAGGTGTGAAATACCACCATCCCCTCTCTCAGTCACTTCCTCCCCCCTCCACCCTTCTCCCCCCCCCCCCCCCCCCCCCCCCCCCCCAAATATCAGGAAAAACCCATTTCTTTGCTTGGGGCCCCACCCCACTCCACCAACACTGACTCCCCATGTCCACTACCCCACCTTCTGTCTTTCCCCCCTCTTCCCCTTCTTGTCGTCCTCACAAATCTTTTATTTTACCCTGACTGAAAAGAAAGGAAGAAGAAGAGAAGAGAAGAGAAGAGAAAGAGAGAGAGAGAGAGAGAGAGAGAGAAGAGAGAGAGAGAGAGAGAGAGAGAGAGAGCTGGGAGAGAGAAGGAGGAGAGAGAGGAGGAGAGAGAGAGAGAGGAGAGGAGAGAGAGAGAGACGGAGACAAGAGAGAGGAGAGAGAGGAGAGAGAGGGAGAGAGAGAGAGAGAGAGAGAGAGAGAGAAAGAAAGAAAGAAACAGCAGGAGAGAGAGAGAGAGAGAGATGAGAGGAGAGAGAGAGAGAGAGAGAGAGAGAGAGAGCTTCCTCACCAACCCCCAGGCGACACGGCACAAAACCGCAACACGGCCTTTGAGAGGGGAGAAGCAGCAGCAGAAAAACTGGTGGAACGATGCCTGTTATTCTTATTACCTACACCCAGACTCCCCAGACAGTCTCTCTCCCTCT
>JADBJO010004235.1:0-12500 GCA_016801955.1 Conus betulinus | reverse complement strand
TGTATCTTGCTGTTCACGTTCCCACACTCTGTTTACATCTGCACCACCACTACAACCCCCCATCCAGCCTCCTTAAACCCTTCTCCCCCCCCCTCCACACCACCCGCCACCCGCCACCCCCATCCCCGCTCTTCCCCCAAGACGACAGCTTGTAATTCTTCAGTCAGTGAAAGTGGTGGCATGGTACAGCGCTGAAGCCGTGTGAATAGGCAGACTAAGTTGATTTACTCTATAGCAGAAGCACACAGTATAACCAGTGTCATAGATCATAGGGGAGAGGGGCAAGTGTATCTTGCCCCGTGTTCCCTGCTGTTCTCCTTTGTCGGAGTCCCGTCCCCTCGCGCAGGTCACAGACCACTTCCGGGCACCACAGTCACCTGCATTCGAGGAATTTGTTCAGTTGGAAGCGCTGCCCTCTGTACGCCAGCTTCTTGCACACGGTTCAGCGAGGGCGACCCTCTGTCTCTGCTTGTTGCGGCAATATGCATGAGAACTCCGAGGTACTGACAAACTCAGTTTGTCTTGTACGCTTGCATTGTGTCCCCTCACTTTAAACTACCAGGGTACCATGTGTCCGATAGCTGCTGAATAAAAATCGGAAGCTCTGACGCCGCTTGTTTAAGTGCCTGATGCGGAACCTCCCATCGCAGGTCCGCACCGAAGTTTGATGAGTTGTTCGTAGGGTAAATTTCCACTTTCCACCTAGTCTGGTGACAGTGGGTTTAAGTAGGTTTTCTGTACGTTTGCTGACAGACAGACAGACAGACAGACAACCAAACTGACGCAGGTGAATACCTAACGTTTTTTGCTAAAGGTAACAACAAGCTAGCACTTTTTTCCCGTGTGGAAAAAAGTATTCTGACTCACAGTTAGAAAATCGCATGTTGAATTAAAGGCCGCTGATGTAATAAAGAACAGTTCAAAACCTATCCAGCTCAAAGAATTTGGTGAGTCGGGAGAGTAAACTGTTTGTTCAACGGATGTGAACTCTGATTTTAAAAAGATTTGTTGATGTCTTCTTCTTCTTCTTCTTCTTCTTCTTCTTCTTCTTCTTTTTAATTATTAAACTTTTCTTCCTGTCAGAAATTTCGTTTAAGAAGAATCCATGTCGGAGCGCAAAGGTATTGCAGGAACACACTGCATCTCGAGTCTGTTGTGTTCAGATCATCTTGATGAGGGTGATCCGTGTTGATGATAACGAAGGTGATGGTTTTCCCGAAATCAATTAGCTAAGCTTGAAAGCGCACCCTTTGTAGCGAAATAGCCATTGACAATAATAATAACAACACAAACGGAAGTACATGAGCATGCTCATAAAGTGACCGCTTCCCGTGCCGCGTGCATGCGCGCGCGCGTGCACACACACACACACACACACACACACACACAACACACACACACACACACACACACACACGCGCGCGCGCGCACACACAGAACACACACAGACACACAGACACACACACACACACACACACACACACACACACACACACACACACACACACAGAGATATAGCGCTGAGTCGAGATAACGTTCTCCTCAATCTTCTTGTTTGTTGATTTGTCCTTGTTTGTGTTCTTTTCCTATGTCTTACTTTTTCTTTCTTGCTTTCTTTCTTTCGTTCTTTTCTTTCTTTCTTTCTGTCTTTTTTTTTTTTTTTTTTTTTTTAATCTTTCCTGATATTTATGTGATATTGTTGTCCCTTTTCATCTTCTTCTTCGTTGTCTACTTCGTACTCTCTTTCTTCGCCGTTTCCTTCTCCCTCTTCTTCCTTCTCCTTGTCCTTCTCTCCTTCTTTTCCTCCCTCTCCTGCCCTCCACCTTCAGCGTCTTTTCATTTTCCTCCTCCCTCTTTATTTGCTTACCCCGTCCTCCTTCACCTTCCCTCTTCTCCTCCTTTTGCCCCCCTCCGCTGGATCAGCTTCTTCTTCAGTTTTGCTGTAAAGGGTCTTCTTCCGCATCCAATAAAGGGTCTTCTTCTGCATTCAATAAAGGGTTCTTCTGCATCCAATAAAGGATCTTCTTCTGCATCATCCAATAAATAAAGGGTCTTCTTCTGCATCCAATAAAGGGTCTTCTTCTGCATCCAACAAAGGGTCTTCTTCTTCCGCATCCAATAAAGGGTCTTCTTCTGCATCCAGTAAAGGGTCTTCTTCTGCATCCAATAAAGGGTCTTCTTCTGCATCCAATAAAGGGTCTCTTCTGCATCCAATAAAGGGGTCTTCTTCTGCATCCAACAAAGGGTCTTATTCTGCATCCAATAAAGGGTCTTCTTCTGCATCCAATAAAGGGTCTTCTTCTGCATCCAACAAAGGGTCTTCTTCTGCATCCGATAAAGGGTCTTCTTCTGCATCCAATAAAGGGTCTTCTTCTGCATCCAATAAAGGGTCTTCTTCTGCATCCAATAAAGGGTCTTCTTCTGCATCCAATAAAGGGTCTTCTTCTGCATCCCACAAAGGGTCTTCTTCTGCATCCAATAAAGGGTCTTCTTCTGCATCCAACAAAGGGGGTCTTCTTCTGCATCCAATAAAGGGTCTTTTTCTGCATCCAATAAAGGGTCTTTTTCTGCATCCGAGTATAAAGGGTCATTTGCATCCAATAAAGGGTCTTCTTCTGCATCCAAAAAGGGTAAAGGATCTTCTGCATCCGATAAAAGGGTCTTCTTCTGCATCCAATAAAGGGTCTTCTTCTGCATCCGATAAAGGGTCATTTGCATCCAATAAAGGGTCTTCTTCTTCTGCATCCAATAAAGGATCTTCTGCATCCAATAAAGGGTCTTCTGCATCCAACAAAGGGTCTTCTTCTGCATTCAAATAAAGGGTCTTCTTCTGCATCCAATAAAGGGTCTTCTTCTGCATCCAACAAAGGGTCTTCTGCATCCAACAAAGTCTCTTCTTCTGTATCCGATAAAGGTCTTCTTCTGCATCTCCAACAAAGGGTCTTCTTCTGCATCCAACAAAGGGTCTTCTGCATCCAATAAAGGGGTCTCTTCTGCATCCAATAAAGGGTTTCTTCTGCATCCAATAAAAGGGTCTTCTTCTGCATCCAACAAAGGGTCTTCTGTATCCAACAAAGGGTCTTCTGCATCCAACAAAGGGTCTTCTGCATCCAATAAAGGGTCTTCTTCTGCATCTAACAAAGGGTCTTCTTCTGCATCCAATAAAGGGTCTTCTGCATCCAATAAAGGGTCTCTTCTGCATCCAATAAAGGGTCTTCTTCTGCATCCAACAAAGGGTCTTCTTCTGCATCCAACAAAGGGTCTTCTTCTGCATCCAACAAAGGGTCTTCTGCATCCAACAAAGGGTCTTCTGCATCCAATAAAGGGTCTTCTTCTGCATCCAATAAAGGGTCTTCTGCATCCAATAAAGGGTCTTCTTCTGCATCCAATAAAGGGTCTTCTGCATCCAACAAAGGGTCTTCTTCTGCATCCAATAAAAGGGTCTTCTTCTGCATCCAACAAAGGGTCTTCTTCTGCATCCAACAAAGGGTCTTCTTCAGCATCCAATAATAGGGTCTTCTGCATCCAACAAAGGGTCTTCTTCTGCATCCAACAAAAGGGTCTTCTTCTGCATCCAACAAAGGGTCTTCTTCTGCATCCAATGAAGGGTCTTCTTCTGCATCCAATGAAGGGTCCTCTTCTGCATCCAATAAAGGGTCTTCTTCTGCATCCAATGAAGGGTCTTCTTCTGCATCCAATGAAGGGTCTTCTTCTGCATCCAATGAAGGGTCCTCTTCTGCATATAATAAAGGGTCTTCTTTCTGCATCCGATAAAGGATCTTCTGCATCCGATAAAAGGGTCTTCTTCGGCATCCGATAAAGGGTCTTCTTCTGCATCCAATAAAGGGTCGTTTTCTGCATCGATGAAGGGTATTCTTTCTGCATCCAATAAAGGGTCGTCTTCTGCATCCTGTTCCTTCACTTTGCTCATTCTACTGTTCATGGACCCACATCCTCGTCTTCTCGTTATACACCTTCTTTCAAACATTTTTTTTTTTGTTGCCTTTTTGCTTCTTCAACCTCGGGCTATCCACTTTTCCTTCTTCTTTCCCTCTTCTTCTGTCTCACTGGTCTTTTCCTCCTTTTTCTTTTCACCTACTCCTCTCGACACCGACATGTCCTCCACCTCCTCCCTTCTCCTCCGCCTCCTTCATCACCACCCAAAAACCTCCTCTCCTCTTCCACATCTTTCCCCCCCCCCCCCCCCTTTACTCCTGTCCCTTCCCCCCCCCCCCCCAACCCCCCGTCCCCACTTTTCTTCTCGCCAGTTCTCCTCCACTCCTGTTGTTCAGCAAAATACCCCCTCTCCCCTCCGAGCCACACACTCGTTATCTGCCCGCAGGGTTGTTGGTAGTTAGTAAGATGGCCGAGGGTCGGGTCGTTGTCTTGTACGTACGGCAGGTGGGTGATCAAACACTTATAGGGCGATGTAGACTTTGCCTTGCCGCGCGCGTTTATCTTTAATCTTGTTGGCCCGGTGTCCCGATCGAAGTCAGTCGGGTCAAGCAGGCGCGTTTCGCTCGACAGGTACGGGATGTCAGCCAGCAGGCGAGCACCCGAGTTCTCTCCCTTCCAATCAGAAGCACGGTCGCAGAATTTGGAGTAGTTCGACGCTCAGTATAATATTTCTGAATAAAGAAAAAGTTTCCATTCAGATTCTTTCCTTTTAAAAACCCATGTCATCATCTTCGATGTGAACAAAATGAAACGTGAAGTCAAAGAAGGAAAAAAATCATCTTTCAGAGTTATGATCAGCCAGTATTTTTTGTCCGTGCATGCAACCGGAAGTAGTGACGCCTGCTTTGATTGGTAGGAAGGCCCTTCGGCATTCTCAGTCTCTCTCTGCGCGGCGAACGGACATTTGGATCGTTTGGGCACAGCGATTTTAGGACGTTCGTTTTGGGACTGTGTGTGCAACCCGACCGATAGGGGGGAAAGAGAGAGATATCTGTAGATCTGACTGACTGACTGTCTAGGGGAGAGAACGAGGGGGGGGGGGGAGGGGGGGCTAGAAGAGGGAGGAGAAGGGGGGGGGGAGGGGGGAAACCTGAGAGAGGGGGACTGAGGAGGAGGGAGAGGGGGGGTGGGGGAGAGGGGGGGGGGGGGGATGGGGGGGGGGGAGGGGGGGAGAGGGGACGAGGGGGGAGAGGTGGGGTGGGGGGCGGGGGAGAGAGGGAGGAGAGGGGATAGGGGGGGAGGGAGGGGAGGAGAGGGGGGCGGGGGGGGGGGAGGGAGGGGGGGGGGGGGGGGGGGGGGGGGGGGGGAGGGAGGGGGGGGGTGGAGGGGGAGGGAGGGGAGGGGGGAGAGGGGCGGGAGAGAGAGAGGTGGTGGGGGAGAGGGCGACGAGGAGGGGGGGGGGGGGGGGGGGGCGAGAGAGGGAGAGGGGAGGGGGGGGGGTGAGGAGAGAGGAAGGGAGGAGAGGGGGGGGGGGGGAGAGGGGGAGAGGGGGGGGGGGGAGGGAGGGGTGGGGGGGAGGAGAGGGGGGGAGGGGGGGGGGGGGGGGGGGGAGAGGGGGGGAGAGACAGGGGATGGGGTGAGAGTGGCGAGGGGGGGGGGAGGGGGGAGAGAGGTCAGGGGGGGGGAGGGGAGGGAGGGGGGAGAGGGGGAGAGGTACGGGGGGGGATAGAGAGGGGGAGAGAGGGGGGGGGAGGGGGGGGGGGGGTGGGAAGAGGGGGAAGAGAGGAGAGGGCGAGAGAGGGGGGAGAGAAGGGGAGAGGGGGGGGGGGGGGGGGAGAGGGGGATGGGGGGAGCGGGGGGAGATGGTGGGGGGTTGAGGAGGGGGGGCCGAGGGGCGTAAGAGAGAGAGCCGATGTGGGGGGGGGGAGAGGATGGAGGGGCGGGGTGGGAGAGCGGGGTGGGACGGGGGGGGGAGATGGGAGAGAGGGGGGAGAGGGGGGGGGGGGGGAGAGAGGGAGGAGAGGGGGGGGGGGGGGGGAGGGGGGGGGGGGGGGGAGGAGAGGGGGGGGGGCAGGGGGTGCGGGGGGAGGGGAGGAGAGGGGGGGGGGATGAGGGGGGGGGGGAGAGGGGGGGGGGCGGGGGGGGGGGGGCAGGGAGAGAGAGAGGGGGGAGGGGGCGAGAGGAGGGGGGAAGAGCAGGGGGGGGGGAGAGGGTGGGGGGGGGTGGAGAGAGCGGGGAGGAGGGAGAGAGGGCGGGGGGGGAGGGGGGGGGAGGGGGGGGGGGGGGGGGGAAGGTAGGAGAGCGAGTGGAGGGGGGGGGAGAGGGGTGGAGCGAGGAGGTGGGGGGGGAGAGGGGGGGGGGTTGGGAGAGGAGGATGGAGGGGGGGGGAGGAGAGAGGGGAGAAAGGGCGGAGACCGAGACTGAGGAGGGGATAGGGAGGGGATGAGGCGGGGAGGGGGGGGGGGGGAGAAGGAGAGGGGAGGAGATACACTGAGAGAGGGGGGGGGCGAGAGAGGCTTGAGGGGGGGGGGACAGGGGAGGGGACGGGGGGAAGGGGGGAGAGAGGAGAGGGGGGGGGGGGGAGAGAGGCGGGGGGGGGGGGGGGGGGGGGGGGGGGGGGGGGGGGGAGGAGGAGGGGGGGGCGGGGGGGCGGGGGAGCAGAGAAGGGGGGGGGGGGGGGGGGGGGGGGGAGCAGAAGAGAGACGAAGGGCGAGGGGATGCGGGGGGGAGGGAGGGGGGGGGGGGGAGGAGGCCGGGGGGGGGGGGAGGGGAGGGTGAGAGGGGAGGGGGCGGGGGTGGGGGGGGGGGAGAAGAGTGGGGGGGCGGGGAGAGAGGAGAGAGCAGCCCGGAGCCGGGCGGAGAGATTTCGCGGGGGAGAGAGGATTTTGGGGGGGGGGGGGGGGGGGGGAGAAGCGAGGGGGGCGGAGAGGTGGTGGGATCCGAGAGGGGAGGGGGGGGGCGGGGGGGGGGAGGAGCGGGGGGGGGGAGAGAGAGAGAGGAGGAGCCGGGCGAGGGGGGGGATGAGACGGGGGCGAGAGGGGATGACGACCCGAGAGAGAGGGGGGGGGGAGAGACGACGAGGGGGGATTGGCGGGGGATACGACGAGGGGGGGGGGGGAGACCTGAGGGGAGGGGGGGGTTTGAGGGGAGAGATGAGGCCCGATTGGAAGGCGGGGGGGGGGAGACGGAGAGAGAGATGAGAGATTTGGTGGGGAGGGGGGGGGGGGGGGGGGGAGCGCGGGGGGAGGAGGGGGGGGAGAGACCAGTTGGAGAGAGAGAGCGGGAGGCAGAGAAAGAGGCGGGGAGGGGGGGGGGAGGGCGGGGGGGGGGGTGCAGGGGGGGGGGAGAGGTGGAGAGAGAGAGGGAGGAGGTTGGGATGGGGAGGAGAGATGGGGGGGGGGAGAGAGAGAGAGGGGGGAGGGAGGAGGGGGGGGGAGGGGGGGGGAAGGGGGGGGAGAGAGGGGGAGAGGGGGGAGGGGGGGGAGAGGGGGGGTGGAGGGGGGGGGAGAGAGGGGGGGGGGGGGAGAGGGGAGAGGGGGGGAAGTGAGGAGGGAGAGAGAGAGCGAGAGGAGAGAGCGGCGGAGGGGAGGGGATAGGAGAGCAGCGAGGGGGGGGGGAGGAGGGGGGGGGGGGAGAGGAGAGAGCGGAGAGGAGGAGAGAGAGGGAGAGAGAGAAGAGAGAGAGGGAGAGAGAGATGGTAGGGGGGGGGGCAGGAGTAAGGGAAGAGGGTAGGAGAGGAGATAGGGGGGGGGGGGGGGGGGGGGGGGGGGAGCGAGGAGTGGAGGGGGGGGGGGGGAGAGAAGAGAGAGAGGGGGGGGGAGGAGAGGAGGGGAGGGGGGGGAGGGAGAGGGGGGAGGAGAGTGGGGAGAGGCGGGGGGGAAGAGAGAGAGAGAGAGGATGACGGGAGGACGAGAGAGCGAGATGTGGAAGAAGTGAGAGAGGGGCGAGAGAAGGAGGGGACGTATTACATGTTAGTATATGGACGAATTAAAATATACAGGAAATTTCGAGCTGCTCATATTCACCACCACCACCCCAATCAATAACTACCACAACAACACCACCACCACACAAACCAACAACAATAATAATGATTTATACCAATAAAAGTTGCAGAGCAAGAACTTGCTGCGCAAAGGAGGATAAAAACTACTGCGCTTGGAAGAAGAAAAAAAAGGAGAAAGGGGAAAAAGGAAGTAAAGAAGGAAAGAAAAGAAAGGAAAGAAAAGAAAGAAAAGGAAAGAAACAGTCAAACAGGTGGCTGAAGCACCCCAGAACACAAGCTGAAGCAGAGGAAGAAGAGAAAAAAAGAAAGAGAAAACGAGGAATGGGCCAGAGAGTGGAGGGATGGGGAATGAGGGGGGGGGGGGGGGGGGGGGGGTTGGGGGGGGGGGTACTGAAGGGAGAAATGGAGGAAGGGGATGGGCGGGTGGTGTGGCGGGTAGGTGGGGGGGTGGGTAGGTGGGTTAGGGTAGGTGGTAGGTTTTTTGGGGTAGGGGGGGCGTTACTTAGCGGTTGAGTCATGGGTGGGGGGGCGGTGGGTTATTTTGGGGGTTTGGTTGGTATAGGGGGTATAGGTAGGGGCGGGGGGGTGTGGTTAGGGGTGGGGGGTTAGTGGGTTATTATCAGCGATAGGGGGGGGGGGGGGTTCGGGTGGGGGGTTAGGTACTGGTTTATCTACTGAGTGGAGAAGGAGCGAATTTATAAAACCGTACGACCAAGAAAACTCTTAGTGTTCTACCGAGACAGCAGAAGACGTGATGGATCAGTGGAATAGCAGTCCATGCAACAGCGGAGACAGTCGTGTTGGTCAAGAGAGGGTTGGGTTCTGACGTGGCCTCATAGCAAAGAGCTTTTGAGGGACAAGTTTTTTCTTTCGCGGTAGTCTTGGAAAGTGCTGGTCAGCTGTGTTCCTTGGGTTTTGTAGCACGGAGCCAGCGAATTGCATGTGGCATGCAAGCGCACGCACACTGTACAGTGGCATTCAGAAACAAGTATTCGAGCACGCATATAATATATTTATGTATTCGCGCGTACATGTATGCTTGGATAGAACTTTCGAGCATACATGCTCGTATACAGTTACACGCATGCACAGATGTGCGGGCACGAACCGAATGACACAGACACACAGACGCAGACACACCCCACACACACACACACAAACAACACACACACACCCACACACACACCACACACACACAACACACACACACATGCGCGCGCATGCACATGCACACACACGGACACACACCACATACTCACACTCACAACACACGCGCGCGCGCGGCGCGCGCAACTCAAACACACACACACACACAAACACACCACACACACACACACACACACACACCACACACACGCATGGCGCGCGCAGTCATACTCACACGCACACAAAAATACACGCGCGCGCGGGCGCGCACACACACACACACACCCACACACACACACACCACACGCACACGCACACACACACTTACATAACGCACCAGGTGATACACACAAGCACCACACGTATTACCACTCAAGCACACATACACACGTATGAATCGCTTAGAACAGCCTGCACTCACACATGCAGAGGTCCCGCGTAACAAACGCGCGCGCTCGCGCGCGCGCGCACACACACACACTCACACAGCACGCACACACACACCACGCACACACACACACACACCACACGCACGCACGCACGAACGCACGCACGCACGCACATACATACGCACACACGAACGTGTGCATGCGCGTGCACGCGCGCGCGCGCACACAACACACATGCACACACACACCACATGCACGCACACACAATCACTCACACATCCAACATACACACGCACACCACACACACACACACACCACACACCCCCCCCCCACACACAATATATATATACTATATATATATATATATATATAATATTAAGAGAGATAGAGAGACACGCGCATGCGCATGCGCGCGTACGCCCGCACGCTCTCACCGCACACACCCACGCACGCATACCGACATACCGGCACGCAAACACGCATATGCACACGAACACAACTCAAGGACACATACATATTATTGGCTAATATCACACACAATGTTGTGAAAAACACATATAAAATGAATGAACTGCTACTATAAAACACACAGTGTGTGTGTGTGTGTGTGGGTGTGTGTTTGTGTGTGCGCGCGCGCGCGCGAGCGCGCGCGTTTGTGTGTGTTTGTGTGTGTGTGTGTGTGTGTGGTGTGATTGCCACGGTTCTTTATTAGCCAGCGATCTTGCGGTTAATCTCAGAGCCGTAAACATCATGCCCGTTAGAATAGTACAAAGCACTTCAGTAGACATGTGCCCATATAAAATTCCAAACACCTTAAGTTATGTGACGAATTAATTTAAAACCTAGCGGAAATAAGTGTGCGACTATAGGATAATTGTATTTCTGGTCCAACATTGTATTGTATGGTATTGTGTGTTGTTTTTGTATATATTCGCGTTTTTGTTGCGGGAGCGGATAAGTTCGTGCTTGGAAAGGGATGGGAGTGTGGAGTTGTGGATCGAGCAATCAAATTTTTTTCAAGAGCCTTAGACCTGCATAGAATTGACAGGGATATGAAGTGATGAAAGAAAAAAAAAAACAAAACAAAAAAGGGACACAAGGCTGTACATATATAACATGCTTACCTACATATACACATGGCTTCTGTCCATCTGTATGTTTGTCTATCGGTCTGTCTGTCTGTCTGTCTGTCTGCTGTCGTCCTGTCGTATGTTTGTCCGTCGGTCTGTCTGTATGTCTATGTACGCCATTGTGATTTTAGGTTGGAAGTTGTTCGGTGAAAAGAAAAACAAAACCAAAAACTGTAACAAAACCAGTGATTATTCAAGATAGTCTTTATTGTCACTTCTGTTTTTTTTTTTTTTTAAATCTTAAAGATAAATCGGGTACTCATGTGTGTGTGTGTGTGTGTGTGGTGTGTGACCTGTGTGGGGTGTGTGTGTAGTGTGGTGTGAGTGTTCGTGTGTGGCGGTGTGTGTGTTGTGTGCGCGCCGCGCGCGCGTGTGCATGCGTTGACCGTTTGTGTGCGTGTTGTGTTGGAGGGGAGCAGATTACGGTGGTATGGGGGTAGGATCGTGGGGCAGTGGGTTCAACCATTTTAGAACCCGAAGCGGAGTTAAAATTGCTGCCAGAGAAAACGTTAGGACATGAAGGACAGTTTCTGGTCGACTGATCAGTCAAGATTCTTTCATTAAGTAGAATGACAACACCGCCTGCATCACACCCAACCCGTTCACACAAGGCAGGGCGCGCTCGCGCGCATGCCCACACGCACACATATATACCACAAATACATATACTTACGCTCCGACACAAACCACAAACAAACACGCGACGCGGGCGCCTTAACCGCACACGCACAAACAGCATCACACACCCACACAACACACACACACACACACACACACACACACACACACACACAACTACACACACACTCACAAACACCCATACAAACACTCACACACACACAACACCACACACACACAACACACACACACACACACACACACTCCCCACAGAGAGAGAGAGAGAGAGAGAGAGAGACGAGAGAGAGAGAGAATGCGAACTGAGCTTATCGTGTTGTCATTTTTTTGAAGGCCGGTTCCAACAGGAAGGCGGGGGATGGAGAAAGGAATTTGTATGACATTGTTTTGTCTTTGTGAACATTTCTTAAAAAGGTCACGGTCTGAACACAGGGACACACGATCATATGTTCTCGACTCAGGCATCATAGATGATGAAATTACCTGCCTGGTTGTAAATTATGTAACTCTCTCTTTTTTGATCACGCTCACAACTTGATTGTGTCGAACCCCACTTTTTCCACGATTGTGCTGCTACAGAACAGATAGGACGCTATTTTAAAATCACGAAGACATTCCTGACAAGAATTTCCAAAGGGCCATCACCTGACAGATACCCTGTATAAGTTCGTACCTCTTCAACCGTTGGACCGAGACCTTTTTTTCTTCTGTTTCTTTCTTGTCTTTTCTTTTCCTTGACATCTCTGTAGCTTGGTCATGATCTCGCCTGCCGATAGTTTCTGAATTGCGCAGCCTTGGTGTGTGATTCGCCAAAACGGTGTTTTGCTGGTCCAGTCTTTTCCATCGCTGTTATATTTCGCAGATACGAGAGTGGATAGGAAGGTGCTTGGGAGGGAGAGAAGGACGGAGGGCGCCGAGACGGAGAAGAGAGCGAGATGGAGAGAGGAGAGACGAGAGGAGAGCGAGATGACTCGAGAGGAGACCCGAGGAGAACCCTTAGAAGGAGATCGCAGTCTCTTTCTGAGAGCCGAGAGCTTGGCTTTCCTTCTGCTTTGCGTTCTTTTCGTATATGTATTGTGTTGTTACTTGCTAACGCCAAAACGAAGTGGTTGTAATTCTATAAAGTGGTTGAGATCAGAAAAGAAATAAACTTTTTTATTTGAGCTCTCTCTCTCTCTCATCTATCTCTCTTCTCTTCTCTATCTCGGCTGTCTGTCTCTGTATTTGTCGGTCTGTCGTCGTTCGGTTGGAGGTCTGGGTGTTTGTCGATATGTCTGGAAGTCTCTTGTCTCTCAT
>JADBJO010004234.1:191923-207034 GCA_016801955.1 Conus betulinus | reverse complement strand
AATAATAAAGGCCGATGTCGATATCCTTATTTTTGTCTTTGATGTTTTTCTTTTGTGTTTGTTTTTTGTTTCATTCCAACAGGGGAGGTCGGGCCCTCCGCCAATTTGATGACAATAATTCTCTTGTTTTATGAATATATTGACTGCTTTTTTTAAGCGGGTCTTTGAGAAGTTGTGGCCAAAAATAAAAGAGCTCTGATACAAATATGGATATGAAGCCTACATTGTGACCACTTAGAGAACGTTGCCTATAGAAAAAAAAGAGAAATGGTGATGGTTTGCAGTTTCGTTACAACACTCGGATAATGGTGGGTGGCTGTGATATAGGACGATTTCAGAAACCTGCTCAGTTGTCTCTGATTGTCCAAATGCCAGATATATAAAAGTTTCTGAAATTGTCTTCCCACGATCAGAGGCTCAATTTTTGTTGCACCACTGTCTAAGGCAAAGACACTACTGCTCACCCGGCTGACACATATAGTCTTCTAATAATGATGGGATCTGGACAACGGTTGAGGATCAAAATAAAAAGAAATGTCAATGTGCACGTGCTATGGAGGTAAAGGGATTCTGTAAAACTGTCAGCCTGAAAAAAAAAAAAATGTGTCCACATTTTGCAGCGTGTTGCAGAGTGTCTCTGAAAGCTTGGATCCATACACCCAGACTGCATGGTGGGGGAATGTTATTAAAGCTATGGCTTCTTGAGGCCCACAAACTGGCGACCATCGAAAGGGACTGTAGGAGTCGCGTGCCGTTGTCGTTGGTTGTTCAGGAAAATTGACATTGACTATAGGGAGTCGCAATGCCGTTTTGTCTTTGTTGTCAAAGACATTGGCATTGGGACTGTAGGAGTCGCAGTGCCGTTGTTGGTGTGGTCAAAGGACATTGGCATTGACTGTATGAATTTGCATTACCGTTGTTCTTGTTTTCATCTAAGTCATCCTCCTGTCTCAATAGATCCCATGAAAAAAAAATTCCGTCGGGGTCCACCGGTTATCGGCGACGAGTCCAGGAGGCTGTCGTTGGGACGGACGGTGGTGGCGCCTCCGGAGGGAGAGCTCAACTCACGCCGGGCTCCGGTGACTAAGCAATTATTGTCGTCAGTAGGGGGGCTTAGTAGGGGGTGGTGTCCTGCGTATGTTAGATCAGAACAGGCGCCACTGAACCACCACTGAAAGTGACTCGGCGGCCAGTGCACAGTGTCTCTCCGGTGGGTTGCCTCTTGACGACTGAATTGACATTGATGCTCCCTGTGGAAGTGCCGGTGCCGGGGACTGTGTGGCGGGGGCCGACCGGGCTGTGGATGTGGACAGGGTAGTCGGAATGAGCGGAGTGGGTTGCACTGCCTCTGAGGTGGTGCAGCCCCAAAAAAAAAAACAAAAAGGCGGAATGGTCCTCAAAAAAAAAAAAAACTGAAAAAAGATATAAAAATGCTGTAGTGGCTCAAACTTGCTGGATGATATGTGCCGTATGGACCTGCCCAAAAAAGTGACAATGAAAAGAAATACACCATCAAGATACACCATCAAGATCACATAAAATTTACATCAAAAATAAAGTATCAGTACTTGAAATTAAAATCAGATCAATGATTTTTTTTTTTTTTTTAATTGGTAAAAATGGTCTTTCTCCTTTCCCCAGGAAAAAAAAAACATGATGCCCTTCCTTTAAGTGCTGGTTACGATCCAGAACAAAGCTTCCTACTTTTGTCACTGTGGATGGCCATTGTTTTAAACAATGGCAAAAAGTAGTGTCACATTTTTGGGGGTATCTTATGAAAGTAAGTATCTTTAGGAACGCTATTATATTGAAATATTTTAAACAAAACAAGAAAGACCTTAGGTTTCCTAAAAAAAAAAAAAAGTAAACAACACCTGGGGAAAAAAAAAGAGCAAACAACATAGAGAGATCGGAATTCGAGTCAGCTAACCATCTAGGCAACTGACCTTTATATGTTCCAAGACTAAACCTACGCTCAAGAGAAGTATGTTTTAATGCTCTCAATACCTGTTAAACTAAACTTCAGAGTGACGTGATTGCAAAGCGTTATAAAACTGCCCTTGGGATTTCACACACATACATTATCTAAATTAGGAGGCATATAATGAAGTAGGAATCTTACCTCTTGTAGAACTTCGGAAAGCTTCTACTTCAAATTATTATTTAAGCGGCTTTTCAAAAAAAACCCCCCCAATTTACCTGTCAGCCTTAAGTATGTTAAGAAGAATCAGAGGAGGATTTCGGAAAAACTGTGCCCAACAATATACTGTCAACATGGTCTGTTTATCAGTTGTCATCCAATCTTCATAAAGTGATACGCACAAAAGTAGAGCAAAGACAGCATTGCCCCAAAAAGCCCACGGTAGTTCAACCTAAAAAAAAAAAAAACAAAAAAAAAAAAAAGAAAAAAAAAAAAAGATAGGGAAAGAAAAGTAAGAGCCACGTATTCTCCCTATTCCAAACATGAGGAACAAAGTATTTAACCTCCTTTGATACCGGATGTAACAGATGGCTAAAAAAGAAAGGGATTGCCACACACACCTAAGAAACACCTTGTTACGATCATTAGAGAAGTCAGTTATACGTTCACATTGAGAATGTTTTGTGACAGACAAGTGCCTAGACAGATGATAACACTGGAAGCAGCGAGACCTTGCATAATACCTAGAATTTCAACGAATAGAAAAGAATTTTCTATTTGGTAAACAAGTATCAATATTGTAGTGCCGACAGTTACTTGCTAATGCTTGTAAGTCGTTACTATGTCATCGTTAATTTTTTTCCAATAACTATATACGAATTTATGACTAGGCGGCCTGATTATTAAACAGATTATCCACGCGATTAAGTAGCTGTCCCTCAATTCGAAACTGGATATAGGTACTAGACGTGTACCATGTGCATTCATCCTTTATTCAATGAAAGGCAGTATTACTGTAACTTTTGTTGAGACACCCTCTCCTTGGTGGTATAGTTACCCAACGAACCGGCGCGATTAGATCAACTTGCAGAGAAAAGCAAATTCGAATGGAAGATAACGCAAAATACCACTTACCATTACACATTAGACTTTGAAAAGAATGTGTTTCATACTATGATAAATTGAACGTCAAGAGGAAGAAAGGTTAAAGACAAGATGATGAAGCCCAGGCACCGATCAACGAACGCCAAGGCACGCACCTGTAATACGCTACGGTCTGATTTCTGGAAGGCCTCATGCCCATCTCAGTTCACAACACAGATCAGAATCTGTCAAAACTCAAAATGTGTTTGAATGAAATTTGTTCTTCTGTTTGGTTCTGAAACCATGAATGTGGAGCGAGCCAACAACAGGACAGAACCACCAGACAGAGACTCCCAGACATTTATTCGACAGAGGTCTGCGATATTATTGTGAACATCAGATGGCCACGATTTTTGCCAACACAGAAATAGTGGAACAAGACCAGCAAGTTTCCAATTAGAATTAGAAATCAGAAAACGGAATGTGGGGAATGGATTGGCCATGGCCCTCAGAAAGTTTCATCCAAATATTTCAATACCAACCACAGGACAAGCCCTTGAATGGAACCCTCAGGGCAGAACGAGAAAAGTGGGGAGTGGAAGGGGCAAGACCAAGGCAGGATGCATGGCGACCGAAGGAGTAACAGAAGCACGCGAAGTTTGGAAGGCCGCCGGAATGACGTGGGCCAGAGAGTGAAGAGGATTTCCGAAGATCGTGTCCGCTGGAGAATGGAGTGGTGGTTGCGGCCCTATGTTCCCCAGGGGAGAATTCAGCGGACTAAGTCAAGAGTGAACTCAGGCGTTCCAAATATTATCACAACTTGTCTTGTAAGTTTAGTGATGAGTAGCATGGGGAAAACAGTACAAACAAGTCTCTCTTCCTCGTCTAGGGAGATTGGAAGATTAATGCATAGATTCGTTTGAACGCATTGAAACAAAATATTGTCATAACGTTAAATGTATGTGAAGGGGAAACCATAAGGATCAGTCATTTACTAATCCAATGCCCCAAGAGCAAGAGAACGAACTCTTACAAATTCGGGTATTGATGGTTTACACTAGATGTATCGACTTCACTTGAACCTTACCGAGTAATTTGAAACGAGTTGCAGTAGTGATTCTTGAGTCACTTCGGCAACTGTTTGTTACATCGTAGTTCAATTCGGCCTTTATACTTTAGATCTTCCTACTCCAGTACATAATTTGTTTTGATTAAAAGCAGGGCTAATAACGGGAGGAGGAGGGGGAGGAGAGTGGGAGGTGTTGATACGTCATATGCTGATCATTAACGTTTAATCCACTAATCCTTACTGAACTTCGATTACCCACAAAAATTAAAATGTCGGAGATCACTGTAGTGGAACCGGACAGTTAACCGACGACAGAGACAAACACGACACACACACCACACGACCACACACAACACACACACACACACGACACACACCACACGACACAAGCCATCCACTGAAGATCCACCTGCCTCCCTGATGCTTACTTTGTGGTTCACGTGAACGTTGCTTTTCCAACAAAAAACATCTTCATGGAATGCCCTGTGTGATGTCTTGCAATGTATGCATCAACACAGAGAAGACCCTATATTTTACGTCAACACAGAGCAGGCTTGTCTATGTCAGAACACAGAGCTGGCTTATCGCTATTGCTCCAGACAGAGTCATGACTGATAGATGGCAAGACAGAGCAGGCTGTCTATCACTAGTAGTCAAACAGAACAGCAGGGATATTTAAGGTCAACAGCAGAGCAAAGACTGATCTGTGTTAGGACAGAGAAGAGGGAAGTGTATACGCAAGACAGGAGATAGGCTTATCTCTGTCAACACAGAGCAGGAGTCTTACCTATATCAAGACAGAGCAGGATTATCTACGTCAGCAGAGAGCAGGTTATCTCTATGTCAACATAGGCAGGATTGTCTATGTCAACCACAGAGCAGTCTTAGTATACGTCAAACACAGAAAAGAGGCTTATCTAGTGACGACGACAGTACAGGCAGCTATCTATGTCAACAGAGACAGCAGGCTTATCTATGTCAACACAGAGCAGGCTTTCGCATATGACAACACAGAGCAGGCTTATCCATAAGTCAAACACAGAAAAGGCTTATCAATGTCAACACAGAACAGGATGGTCTTATGCGAACACAGAACAGACTGATTTACTCGATGTCGACCAGGACAGGCTTATCTATGTCGACACAGTTCAGGCCAATCTATGTCACACACAAGCAGGATTACCTATGTCAGTGGAAATACAGGGTTATCGATGTCCAACACAAAAACAGCTGTTTGACTAGGATGGTCTGGGCAAAAAGGACTTCACTTTTTGTGCCTTCCTTTTAGGCCGCAGCGACTATGGGGATAAAGGCCCAGTGACGATTTAGGAAGGACAACAACTGATCCATACGAAACGCCCTATTGATAGCGGAAAAAGACCTTGCAGCCCGGGGAATGGCCTCTTCAGGGGCAACGTAATACTATGCGGCAGTTCTCTGGAGCTGATGCCAGGTTTTCACCTGTCAGCAAACAGAGTAGTGGGGATGACGAGCGCGGACCGGGCCCTAACCACAAAATCGCTTGGCGATGGCATCTAGTTGCAACGTGGGTTTTCTGCATTCCAAGAAATATTTGTTGGTGCAGGCTTGGGGGAATGCTTTGGGGTAGAATGATTTCGAGAGATTGTGTTATGTTCGCGGCCCCCCCCAGGGGCCCATCACACAATTGATTATGGGTAAGCTGAAAGACCACCTCTGTTCTTGACCATACCTTAATGTGACTGCTGCCTCTGTACATGACTAGCACTCTATTTTAGCGCAGCGTAGTCTTCCATAAGCTACCAAGGTAACGAAATGTCCCAGGTACTTCGTATTTCGGCCAGTCGAAGAAAAAATGTGTTTTTGAGTTCCACATGCATCACTTCAAGGGCATTATTTGATTGTTGTTGCTTGTTGTTGTTGTTGTCGGTTCGCTTTTTAATTTTTCGTCTTGGTCTGAATTGTGGGCAGAAGCCCATTTGTACCAAGAGATCTTGGGTTGACATCAGGAAGAAATCTACTACCACAGGAATCTCCCTTGAAAAGCAAGCGTGTGCAAAGACCGTGTCTATGGCACAAAAAGCTTGGATGTGTCTTCTCTGAAGTTTACTGTGGAATACATCTAGTCAGCCAAACAGCAGCAAAATGGGCCTGTCATCATATTTGTGCTGACCTATTTGTTTGTGGTGAACTCTCTGCAGTCATAAAATGCGATCTGGTTGCGTAATAGCCATGGGGGCGCACTAACTAGGAGATTTGTGTTATGGGTGACGTATACCAATGGCCATTCGAAACAATAGCTGCATAATTATTTTGACAGGGAGCCGAACTAGAGTGACATTCTCTTTTGATTTGTCCCAATTGAATGCCCTGTGCATGCTTAGCCCTTTACCTTATGTCAACACAGCGCAGCCCTAAGGTGACAGCTGAAGAGATTGCATCTTACGATTGTTTCGACCAAGTTTTAAGGACAGTTTATTCTTCTTGGCCCACGAGCACTCGGGATGAGAGAAGAAGCGTTTTCTTTTCTGCATTTTTAGCCGTCGCTATGAGCCGAGCGAAAGGGCACAATGATGGAGAGGACATCGGGCACACTGGCGACGGACAGAAGAAAGTCCGCCCTTGATACCGAAGAAGACTGCAGGGAAAATCCTATTTAGAGGGCACACATCAGATCGTGTAGGCAATAGCTCGTCTGGATTTGACTTTTTTCACCGGGCCACTTTCGAGTGTATCTCTTTCTTTCTTTCCATTTGCCTTTCGATCACCCACAGTTGTTTACTGTGTTAGCCGTCTTTCTAATTGGAGCCAAATCTGTTTACAAGCCTGTTCATGCACTAACTACTTGTTTTGTTATCGATTTCTTCTTCCGTGGACTGCCACAGCGACTGTTGTTACCAGTTCAGTCTGAGTGATCCCCCGCGCATACTTGCTCTTCTAATAACTTTTGCAGAGACGAGCACTAGAGATCTCTTTTTTTGCCCTTTTTTTCTTGTGTGGCTCTTTTTATTGTGTGTGTCCTACCAATATTTGAAGCGTTATATTCTAAATACATTTTCGCTTGGGGTGTGATATGTATTGACAAGCATTGCTCACACTACTGATCCTGTCCTCTTTGGGTTTTACAGATGAAAAAAAAGTATTGCTGTAATCGTACTGCTTGTCCGTCGACCTTCCTTCTGCACTTTGCTGAAATTTTAGAGGGGACATCACGATATGTGGACACTTCCTCTTATATTTTTAACGTAAGCATTTAACTACACGCCAGTTTCCATACAGTTCACAAGCAATTTTTATTTTTTTTGTTTTTTGGGTTCTTTTTGAAATATTTAAGAACATGTTTTGTCCCCCCATCTGTGGTATACCCGCTAGACAAATGAAAAGGATAATGTATACAAATTACAGTCAGAGTTTTACATTGTCGTTTTCACGATCATGCACATGTCAACAATAGAAGAACAGGTTAATTCTTGAGGCTTCAGTAGTGGAGGTTACGTAAAACGATGGTTGTTTAGCAGTTGATCAGAAGGATTTTTTTAGAATTTTTTTAGTAGAAGTTGTTTGTGTGTTTACCAGAGATTGTATGGGCTATTCTTATGACATTAGGTCAACTAGCATATTGGTCGATTCTCTGGCTTGTCGAGCTTGGGACAGGACCGCGACATCCCAAGGGCAGCGGGCGGAGATACTGCAGTCCATGAAAGTTCAGAACGCCACAACAACAATAGTAAGCTTGATGAAGTGGAACGATGTGTGAAAGGACTGAGAGAACAGTATGTTGAAATTACAAAATGATATGTTGGACTTGAAAAAAAAGGTGGTGGATGATTTGAAAAAAAGAAAATCAAACTTTGTTACAGAAAAAACTCTGATCTGCTCTCTAGAGTTGAACAGTTAGAAAGAAAGACTGACGACCTTGAGGGCAGATCCAAAAGGAATAATCTAATATTTTATGGAATAGATAGAGAACAAAAACGAATCCAATGATGAACAATGTGCAACCAAATTACGTGACGTCATTGCTAATAAGCTGGACATAAGCAGTGACATCCAATTTGACAGGGTCCATCGTTTGAACAACAAACCAGATTCCCCGTTGATCGCAAGATGCACATTTATAAAGACAAAGTGCACATTCTCAGTGTGAAAAAGAAATTGCAGGGTACCAGAATTTTCGTAGGAGAAGATTTCTCCTTCCGAGTGAGGGAGATAAGACGCAAACTGTCTCCCCACCTGAAAAAAAAAAAGCCAGAAATGATGGGAAGAGGGCCACGATGGTGTTTGACCACCTACTAATTGATGGTCAGAAGTATTTCCTTGGCGAGGGGGACAGTTTTGCGTGAATCCAGATAGGATTTTGGCCGGCCATTTTCTGGACTTAATTTTCCTTTTGATAAGAACACGAGAGGTAACAAATGTAACCCAACACCGTCTGTAAGCTCACCTGTTCGTCATGTCAGTGACACGCTTGAACTCAGCGATGTTATTCAGGACAGCAAGGCCGTGCCGTGTCGTGACAGCGTGAGTGAGCACGTGCAACACACACCGAGCGCAAAAACCAAAACGTGTTTCTTTCTTGTTGTGGAACGTAAACGGATTGCTATCAAAAATATTTGACTCTGATTTCATTTCTTATGTTTGTCAGTTCGATTTTGTTTGTTTAGTTGAGACATTTATCGAGGACTGTCAGTTGGACTTATTCATCGGGTACAGACTATTTTGTAAACCTGCCGTTAAATTTACTAAACACATGTAGACGATCGGGAGGACTTGTTTGTTTAGTAAGGAATGATCTTTTCCCGTACATTAAAAAAGTATTGATATGGATCATGTTAATTGTTGCATGTTTTTGATCAGTAAAGAGTTATTTGGATTAGGTAAAGATATTCTGTATGTTTGTACATATATACCACCAGAAGGATCTCCATTTTACACTTATTTTGATATTGACAATGGAATTAGTATGCTTGAAGAGTGTTTAAACCGATGTTCTGTTGCAGAATGACGTGTATGTTATTTAAATGGAGATTTGAATAGCAGAACAGCTAATGTTTCTCAAGATTATATTGTACAAAAAACGTTTGATCCACAGTTCAAGAATTTGCCCTATAATATGATTCGACATTCAAATGACTGTACTTTGAACAACTATGGTAAATTATTATTGAACATGTGCACTGCGTTTAGATCTGAGCATTTTAAATGGCATGTGCAAAGGCGACTATGAAGGTTGCTACCACATTTATATCTGACTCAGGAAGTAGTGTCACAGACTATTTTGTACTTTCACGTGAACTTTTTTTATGATTTTGTTTGATTCTTGTGAATTATCTATAGCTGACCGTATGGATTCCGACCATTTACAGTGACAGCATGTGTTGTTCTTGCCAAGGAATGTTCACCTGATATTTGTTTGCAAAAAGAGAATTTTGTCATACACAAACTTGTTGTATGGGACGAAAAGTGTGCAGCTACATATACCAGTATTTTGTGCAGTGAAGAAATACACACAAAAATTGATCTTGCAATTGATTTGATTGATGTTAACGTAAATACTGCTCTTAAAGTTTTTAATGATTGTATAAGAGAAAGTGCTGAATCCATGAAAACATGCGTATCATTTAACAACAATGGAAGTTCATGTAAATGGTTTGATGTAGAATGTAAATTTTGTAAAAGAAACACTAGAAGATTGTTACAGATATTTCGTCGTTCAGTAAAATTAGAAAAGAAAGCAGAAGTAATAGCTGAAATGAAAAATGAAATATGTAATTGCTAGACGTGAATATAAGAATTTACTAAAGCGGAAGAGGAAAAACAATTTAACAAAGCTTTACTAGATAAACTGGTAACGACAGTGGGAAACCAAAAAGAATTTTGGGACGTTGTTCATAACGCGTCCTTCAAAGAAAACAGCCTAGAAATAATATATCAGTCGACTCCTGGTTTCAACACTTTAAAGCCTTGCTGGAAACGGATGCTGACAACACAGTAAATGAGTATTCAGCTGAAGTTGAAATGGAAGGCTATATGAATCGTCCGATCTCTAAAGATGAAATATTGCTAGCACTTAGAAAACTTAAAAAAACCATAAAGCAGCTGGTCCCGATGGCATTATTGCCGAGCTTTTTAAGAACTCGAATGATCAAGTTGTATACTTCCTTCTAAAACTGTTTAATAACCTATTTGATAATAGTGTGTTTCCTGAGAACTGGTTCGAATCTGTTATTCAACCTATTTTCAAGAAGGGTGATATCAATGATCCCAACAATTATAGAGGAATTTCCTTGAGCGATGTTAGTAGTAAATTATTTGGTATAGTGATAAACAATAGACTGCAAGAATGGGTGGATGAACACAATATCACAGGTGATTATCAAGCTGGATTTAAGAGAGGATACTCAACAGTCGACCATATGTTTTCTTTACTAGCTCTCGTACAGAAACAGTTTTGTTATAATCGAAAATTGTATGTTGCATTTATTGATTTCGAAAAAGCTTTTGACACGATAAATCGAAATATTCTTTGGCAAATTCTCTTAAAAAATGGCATTAAAGGCAAATTATTCAGATGTATTAAAAAGCATGTACAATGATGTCAAGGCCAGAGTACGATGTGGTTCTACGTTAACTGATTACATTGCCTGCACATCAGGATTAAGGCAAGGAGATGCTTGCAGCCCTGTTCTGTTTTCTCTTTTCATTAACGAACTGGCGGTTGAAGTAATTAATAAAGGAAGACATGGCGCTCGATTTTCACTAGATGCATTCGAATTATTTATTCTGTTGTTGGCTGACGATGTTATTTTGATGGCAGAGACAGTTACAGGTCTGCAAACACAACTGAACAGCTTACAACATGCCGCTGCATCTCTTCAACTTAAAGTTAATATGACTAAAAGCAACATCATAGTATTTCGGAAGGGTGGATATTTGAGTGTGAGAGAAAAATGGTTGTATAACGGTGAAAGAATGCCTGTAGTTAATGCGTATAAATATTTAGGAATTTTCTTCTCTACGCGCTTGAGCTTCACTGCTGCATGCAAAGACCTTGCAAGCAGAGCGAAGAATGCTTTGATTTATCTTCTTAAAAGGTTACACATGTTAGATAACAACTCTTTTAGTTTATTTATGAAATTGTTTGATTCTCAGATACAGCCAGTTGTGCAGTATGGCTCTGAATTATGGGGCCTAGACATTGCTGTTGTCCATTGTGAATCAGTCCATTTATTTGCGTTGAAGAAATTTTTAGGAGTAGACAGGCGAACACCCAATGACCTTGTTTATGGTGAAACAAATCGCTATCCAATATATATAAATTCTGCTGTTATGTGTATTCGCTACTGGCTTAAGCTGATACAAATGGAGAATCACAGGATTCCACGCAAAGCTTATGACATGTTATTTGACCTTGATGCAAAAGGTAAGAAAAATTGGGTAACAAATGTACGCTTATGTTTGTTTTAAATATGGATTTGGATTCGTTTGGGCAAATCAAGGCGTTGGAAATGTTCATGATTTCATATGTTGTTTCAAGCAAAGGATGATTGATTGTAGGTGGCAGACTTGGTCCGATCATATTCAAACTAGTGATAGATTCAACTTGTATAGAGCTTTTTGCAGTGACCACAGTTTAAAACCTTACTTACATTTAGATATCGATAGACACTTAAAATATATTACGACTAGATTTAGGCTCGGGATTTCTGAGCTGGCATTACATCGCTTCCGACACAAAACGTCTGTGTTCAACGATTTAATCTGCCCCTTATGTACTGAAAGCGAAGAAAGTGAGGTGCATTTTGTTCTTTGTTGCCCAGCTCTTAAACATATACGCGAAACTTTAATTAAGCCTAAATATTATAGACATCCTTCACTGTTTAAACTGAGTTTGCTAATGTCATCGACCAAACCTGAAGATGTGCGTAGTCTTTCTTTGTTTTTGTATAAAGGATTCAAAATGAGAGATGTTGTGACTTCTTGAAAGGTACATGAACACATTTATATCATCGTCAACTTGTATTTTGAATTCTTCATTCAGTTACATATTCGCATTCCCCTTCATGATGGGCTGAGGCCTAATATGAATAAAATATCTTGAGTCTTGAGTCTTGCCACGGCGTAGAGGTGTTTGTGAAACCTTGTAGAACGGGGCCTGAGTTTTCTTTTCAGCGCATATCCATACCGAGAATCATTGGCTTCCTTCTGTGGTACCGTTCTTTGGTACCATTATGTGGTACTGTTCTTTGGTACCGTTCTGTGGTACCGTTCTGTGGTACCGTTCTTTGGTACCATTCTGTGGTACTGTTCTTTGGTACCGTTCTGTGGTACCGTTCTTTGGTACTGGTTTTTGGTACCGTTCTATGGTACCGTTCTGTGGTATTGTTCTTTGATACCGTTCTGTGGTACTGTTCTTTGGTATCGTTCTGTGGTACCGTTCTTTGGTACCGTTCTGTGGTACCGTTCTTTGGTACTGGTCTTTGGTACCGTTCTATGGTACCGTTCTGTGGTATTGTTCTTTGATACCGTTCTGTGGTACTGTTCTTTGGTACCGTTCTGTGGTACCGTTCTTTGGTACTGGTTTTGGTACCGTTCTATGGTACCGTTCTGTGGTATTGTTCTTTGATACCGTTCTGTGGTACTGTTCTTTGGTATGTTCTGTGTACCGTTCTTTGGTACCGTTCTGTGGTACCATTCTGTGGTACCGTTCTTTGGTACCGTTCTGTGGTACTGTTCTTTGGTACTGTTCTTTGGTACCGTTCTGTTCTGTGGTACTGTTCTTGGTACCGTTCAGTGGTACTGTTCTTTGGTACCGTTCTGTGGTACCATTCTCTTTCGGTACCGTTCTGTGGTACTGTTCTTTGGTACCGTTCTTGGTACCGTTCTGTGGTACTGTTCTTCGGGTACCGTTCTGTGGTACTGTTCTTTGGTACTGTTCTGTGGTACTGTTCTTTGGTACCGTTCTTTGGTACCGTTCTTTGGTACCGTTCTTTGATACCGTTCTGTGTGGTATTGTTCTTTGGTACCGTTCTGTGGTACTGTTCTTTGGTACCGTTCTGTGGTACTGTTCTTTGGTACCGTTCTATGGTACCGTTCTTTGGTACCGTTCTGCGGTACCGTTCTGTGGTACCGTTCTTTGGTACCGTGCTTTTGTACCGTTCTATGGTACCGTTCTATGGTACCGTTTCATTCTTGATCAGTTTTCCTGTAAATGGGTGTCTTAGCTTTTGTGTAATTCTGCTGAGTGGAGCTAGCTTTGATGGGCCTTGTCGCCCAGATCTGCTTAGCACATCCACAGGAAAAGCTTCAATGAGGTCGCGATCGCACTATAGCCTATTTTTCGTCCAAGTTTAGCTTAAATGTGTCTCTGAGATTTTTGCGTCATCTTGTCTAAACAGACAGACGAAGAAACAAACCAAAACTAAAAGACGAAGATGGAAACAACACCTGACCAGCTGAGAGAATAAAGAAGAAAGACAAGTGATGTCATTACACAATGACGTGGCCACAGCAGGATAACAGTCCTGTGATTGTTTCACCATAAAAGCGCAAATCACCCCTCCCTATGAACCTATAGTTATGTAACTGCTTCACCGAGGAAGCAAAAGTCGCCTTACCGCGTGGATTCATGGACATATATGTTTCACCATGAAAGCACAAACCGCCTCATCTTGAGCATTTACGGGCATGTCATTGTGTCACAATGAAAGCTAAAATTGCCTCGCATTGTGGATGTATTGGGATGTAACTATTTCACAATTGAAGCAAAAATGACCATACCTTGTGAATTTTGGGGGCTGTAGTTGTTTCATCGTGAGAGGACCAGTCACCTTACTGCATGGGTTTATTCAATTGTTCCTCCACAGGAGCAAAATTCACTTTCCTACATGGATGTATGTGTAAGTTATTGTTTCACAACAGAAGCAAAACTCGCCGTACCTTGTGGATTAACGGGCAGGTAATTGTTTCATCGTAGGAACACTAATTGCTACGCGGTATTGATGTGAGCGCGTCTAGTTATTTCTTATCATTGTCTTATCATGGCATCGAGAGCTCCAACCCTTTCTGAATATTTGAAGGTGAAACGTGGGCCGGATATGAAAACGGGTCAAAGTGTGTTGCATATTTCACTGTCGCTACAAATGTAATTTGTCACGGGTACCTTACAAGTGAGGATAGTAGTTGTCGTCAGGTTGTCGGCAGAAGAAGAAGTAGAAGAAAAAGAAGGAGGAGGATGAAGATAGAACAAGAGGAGGAGGAGGAGGAGGAGGGGGGGGTGGGAAAGAAGAAGCAGCAGAAGAAGAAGACGAAAACGAAGAAGAAGAGGAGGAGAAGGAGGAGAAAGAGGAGTTGAAGACGAAGAGGAGGAATGCGGGGAATAAGAAGAAGAAGAAGAAGAAGAAAGAAGAAGAAGAAGAAGAAGATGATGATGATGATGATGATGATGATGATGATATGATGACGGTGATGATGATGATGATGATGATATGATGACGGTGATGATGATGATGATGATGAAAGAAGAAGAAGAAGAAGGACTAGGGTAAACCTGTTACCCTTTTTTTCCCAAAGGTCTTGGAGATTATGTTTTCAGCCTTGTCTATTCCTTCTTGTCCGTTGGCAGCAAGAGTACGGAAAGAAACCCTGCTGAACCCGACGTCTACAGTACAGCTTGGGCAGACAGAAAATATCCCAGGGATGAAAGCATTACAGTTCGTCTTTGGTCGGAATCAAAGAAAGGATCCAGGAATGTATATCATCTAAAAGTCTATTTGGCTGTGGTGGAGGTTTGCCATCGCCGGACCACCCTTGATTGCCTTCTGAACACTTCGGCCACTCGACTTTTGTTTCAGGGATAGGAAGAGATCTAATGGGAAGGAAGGGGTGATTGGTGGGGGGTGTGGAGGGAGGGGGAGGGGACAGGTGGGGGTGCACGAAGGAGAGGAGAGGGGAGATAACTCCTGTGTCGTCTTGACAGTAAATTCAAGACATGCTTCTGGACAGAAATGCTCCGATTGTTGCAGAGTGAGGAATGTTTTGAATAGAAATCAAAAAGAGA
>JADBJO010004234.1:181923-186923 GCA_016801955.1 Conus betulinus | reverse complement strand
TCCTCCTCCTCCTTCTTCTTCTTCTTCAAAAATAGAAGAAAAAAAAAACTGTCGTGGCAGGTGCATGTTCATAGTTTTACCAAACAGGTCTTCTCCAGTTTTCACAGATTGAACAGTTTTGATGCCCATTTAAGACGAATATTTCACTACGACTTAATTTAGGCTCGTCTCGGCTAATGCTCTCTGATTTCCGTACAGGAACGTACCATTACAATAATAAACGACGTCAGATCTTTGCATCATGTGAAAAGCATTACACTTTTCTCTCTTTGGTTACATGTTAGATTTCATTACTTGTTTTTGTGCAAAAACAACATGTATAATGCTTGCCTACAATACTGGGGCCGAAATAGCTCAGTGGTAGAGCACCGGACACATAATCTAGGTGATCCTCGGGTAGTGGGTTCGAATCTCCGCCGGGGCGTTCCGGTACAGGGGGATTTGCTCCTCGGAGTTAACATTGGTTCTGACTCCATTCCCCACACAGTCCTTCGAATGAGACTATAAACCGAGGTTCCGTGTGTGAACGCACGCGTAACATCTTGCACACACGTCAAACCCCATCACCAACTTTCGGAAGAGAGAAGGCCAGTTTGGCCGTTGGTATGGATGACACGTTACACATAGCATGCACCATGCGTAAGAGAAATAGATAGAATGAAGGAAGTAATAAAATTGAGTGAACGATATATTGAACAATATTGACTGGATGACATGGGAAACGACTGAATGAAGCGCCAGCTGGCTGCTCTTCAGTCGGCACTACCTAAGTAGGCAGCCCGTTGTGCAAACGAGCGTGGATTGTAAAGCGCTTACAGCTTGGTCTCTAGCCGAGAATAGGCGCTATATAAGTATTCATAATAATGATAACAATATTTACTATAGTAATGATAATAATGATATCATTAATCAATGTTTGGTTTCTAGCTCCAACATCAGGTCAACAGACCCATTGCTTCTAAACCTAACATGGATGTATTTAAAATGACCTCATCTTTTTCATGGCAGTTAAAAAAAAGTCAATCTTCCAGCATTATATTTCACATTCGTTCAATGTTAGATTTCAAGATTCAAATAATATATTTACATGTACCCGCATAATTTCCAAAATATAAAAGCCACGATTTTGAAATTGGGAACAGATTTAATTCATTATCTTGTTCCAACGTACATTGAATTTCATTGGGATCGAATGAACGGTTGTTGATTTACAGACAATTAAACAGAGGATGGGTCGAAATCAAAGTTCGCAAAATCTGTTCAGTTCACAAAATCATTTCAATAGTGGGTGTGGCCACCGCCATTGGCGAGACATTCACACGCAGCGACTCCTCATCGAGTTGACCAGTGTTCTGATGACCCTCTGAGGGATTCTCTGCCATTCCAGTTGCAGCATTTGGAAGAGATCCTGGCGGTCTCTGGGAGGTGGATGGTTCTCCTTCACACGTCTCCCCAAACTCATCCCACATATGCTCGATGGGATTGAGGTCGGGACTATACGCCGGGAAGATCATCCTGTTGATGCCGGCCTGCCTGCACAATGAAGTTTTCGGCCACCCGGGGCCCTATGTGGCCGAGCATTGTCGTCTTGGAAGACTGCCATGGGTCCTATCCGTTGCATGGTCGGAAACAACGAAAGGCGCCAGGATTTCATCCCGATAGCGGATGCCTGTGAGGTTTCCATCAATATGGTAGAGTGGTGTCTTGTGTGGTGGAGGCTGAAGGCACCCCATACCATAACAGATCCTCCCCCAAAGGCCCTGGTCTGGCGAACAGCTGCATCAATGTAACGTTCACCAACACGCCTCCAAACTCTAGTTCGGCCGTCATTGTGTTCAAGACTAAACCGCGACTCATCTGAAAAGAGAGGACCTGGGACCACTGTTGTTGGTTCCATCTCACATGACGATGGCAGAAAGCTCGGCGGCGAGCCAGCCTATGGGCTGCTAGCAGTCGTGGTCGAACAGCTGGGCGACGTGATCTGAGGCCGAAGTGGTGGTGAAGACGGTTTCGTATGGCTTGACGGCTGAGGATGGTGTTATTTGCCGTACGAAGCTGCCTTTGGATGCTGGGGAAGTGGTATCCCGCTGCAATAGGGCCTGCCTCTCGATGAAACGATCTTCTCTGGGAGTAGTCTGCCTAGGCCGACCTGACCGTGGCCTCTCTCTTCAACGCTGTTGGTCGCCCTAAAAACGCTGATTCAGTCTAACAATAACTGAATGATGCACACCAAGTCGTCGCGCCACTTCAGCCTTTGCAATGCCATCTTGTATCCACGCAATCGCCCTGGTTTTGTCAAAGGTGCTAAGTTTTCTTCGTGGTGGCATGGTGAGAAAAAGGGCTGACAGTAACCAACCCCGCGCTTAAAAAACAGCCAAAAGAAGGGGCATAAAACTCACTTGAGAGACTGCTCTTGCACGGGAAAAAAAAAAATTTTTCATTTTACACATCTTGTGTCGCCAGCAAGCTTGATGCAAAACAGGCACAGTTAACGCAACTTTGCACTTTTTATCCCGCGCGGTAACGAGGTCACCAAGACCCCCGTGCGCACTACCAGTTGACACAGGCTGGATTACACACTGCTGTGTGAGATTCCATCATTGGTTGCCGCATAACAAAAAAAAAACAATGTTTTTTGAAGGGATGAATCAACCCCCTGTGTGCAAAGGCCAGTGCTTAACTTTATGTGACTAGTATATATAATCCTCCCCGACATGTGCAGCTGTCCTCGTGCTAAAAAAAAGAAAAAAACAAAAAAAACCTGCTGAACCTGCTGAATGCATCGTGTCTGTGACAAAACAATGTGTGAAGGGCCGTCTTTGATGGAATGAATGAGCCTATAGATGAATGGAACTTAGATATGCTGAAGGCATCGTGTCTGTGAGAAAACAATGTGTGAAAAGCCGTCTTTTATGGATGAATGAGCCTATAGATGAATGGGTCTTAAATACGTCAGACTCTCGCAACGTCAACGAACGACCAGTCAAGCAAAACAAAGGGGAGTTCCCCCTTTCCATTAACAACTAAACCTTGTACACAATTTACATACAAGTCCTTTCTGCTTATTTCACAAAGCTAAAACAGAGTTTTATTTTTTTTTTTCTTTCAGACTTTACACCCACAAACGTCATACAAAAAAATAATCGTGACCATAAACAAAGTTTTCCTGGTCCCCACAGATATGTAACAGTTCTTTCCCAGTCTCTAGTCTCTGCAACCTCTTGTCGACTTACAAAACAAAACCACGAACAATGCCTGTGCCCCACTCAACGAAAGGGCTATTGCCCTATTCTATTCAGGTAGAGAGCTCCTTACAGTTTTCTTACTGTGGCCAACAATATGTATGATGATGATGTGGATTCTCTCGTCGTGTCCGACGGATGAGTAGGCAGGCAGGTCATCTGCTGATGTGGGTCCTCATATGGGAATGAAGACCAATTCTAGAGGCACAAAGTCTTCCACAGACGCTGCTTGTTGTTGTTTACTATGGCCAACAGAAAGGACATAGACAGATAAATAAACAATCCCCAAAAGAAAACAATTCAGTTTGCAATTTGATTTTTTTTTTTTATCAATCAATATGCAAACTAAATCCATTGGGAAAAAAAAAATGTCTTCAATAATACAAGATACATTTGTTACCGGTGTGCTTTGAATGCTCTTTAGTAATCGGAACATTTCATGCCAAGTACAATTCGGACAAAAGGCGACAGCTGTAGCAACAGACTTAATGACTTATTGTCAAGAAACTAAACTGACGTCAGATAGTAACTTTCACGGGTAGCTACCGTGACATTGTTGCCATTTACATGGCCATTGATGAAGTATGAACATACTGTGCACCCCCATTGCCCCCCCAACTAGCTGTTTACCCCCCCCCCCCCCCCCTCAACCGATAGTAGCCAATGATGTGAACCCCCTTTTGAGAAACATGTAGTTACCCCCCCCCCGCTTCACTCCCCCCCCAACCCCACAAAGTAAAGAAACATTGAAAAAAACATATCAAACTTATGGAGAACGTGCCTGCTTTGGGTGTGGATCAGCCTACGAGGCCCGTCAAGCAACACATGTAAACTGGAGCTCAAATGGAATTGTGCCTTTTCACAGTGAATTCCATTGCTTGACATGCACCACATAATCTCAGTTAAATCACGCTGTAAATGGCGAAAAAAAAAATACGATAATTCCCCCCCCCCCCCAATGTTCCCCCCCCATCTGTCTTCTCTGTCCCCCATCCCCCCCCCCCCCCCGTCCCCCTTCAAAAACATTCAGCCCACACAAACACAACACCCACATCGGCGCCCCTCCCCCCCCCCCCCCCCCCCTAAAATCCCTCCCCTTCTTTGATTAAGTCTTTCTGTGTTTCAGCGCACAACTGACATTTTAGCTCCCCCAAAATCAAGGATCTGACTCACAACCCCCCCCCCCCCCTATAACAATGAAACCCCCCCCCCGCCCCTTCATTGTCTCTTCTCCCCCCCCCTGTCCCCCCCCCCCCCCCTATTAGGGCCCCTCTCCAAGGATGTCACCCCCCCCCCCCCCCCCCCCCCCCCCCCCCCCCCCCCACCCCCCACTTTTAGAAGAGCAGATGTTTACCCCCCCCACCCCCCCCCCCCCCTGACCCCCCCCCCCACCCCCCCACCACCCAAGTGGATCGGTTCTCTCTTCCAAGGGCTTCCCTCCTTCCTTCCCTCCCCGTACTCCCGCCCTAAACGGGGGACCGAAACTATGGGGGCATAGCAGGATCTAAATGAGATTATCCATGAGGAAAAGAGCGAAACTGGGGAGTGCAGCTAAGAGTGTTGTTAGCCCCGAAGATCAGACTTGCTTTCCTTAGAATCATAACTGGATTCCTTAGAAAAATTTGAAAAGTTATTGATAACGAACCGCAAAAAAAAATGTAGACAAACGAATCACAAGACAAAACGCGACGCGTTTCGACCTCTTCGGTCTTTTCAGGCAAGAAACAACACAACACTCAGGACAGCGAAAAGGAAAAT
>JADBJO010004234.1:169423-171923 GCA_016801955.1 Conus betulinus | reverse complement strand
GTAAATGAATACAAGTATTTAGGAATAATTCTTCATAAAAGCGGAGAGAGTTACATAAAGCACAAGATCATCTAGCAAAAAACAAGGTAACAAAGCTGTACATTCCTTACTACGTAAAGTAAAGGGAGAACATGTCAATGTATCATCAACAGCAAAACTCTTTGATGCTTTGATTTCACCAGTTATGCTTTATGGCGCAGAAGAAGTTTGGTTTCCATTTACAGAAAAGATAGCACATGTTGAAAAGCAGTCTGCAATGTTCGACATTTATCACAAATACCTATTATCCAATAATCCGATCGAGAACGTACATGTAAAATTTTGCAGACATATATTAGGCGTACACAGAAAAGCAATGAAATTGCCAGTACTAGCTGAACTTGGAAGATTTCCTTTGTGTCAGAAATAATGAGTCAAGTAGTCATGTTTTGGATCCATATAATGGAATCAAAGAAAGACTCATATCTAAGAGAAGCGTACGAAGATCTTGACCCATCATCTTCATGGAAATCTTTGTAAAGATGATCTTAAGTAATATTGGAATGACACATGTATGGAATAACCAAAGTACACTTAACCTCAAAGATTGCGTTATGCAATAGAGAGAAAGTTACAAAGTGAATACATACACTTTTGGGAAAAAGAAAAAAAGAAAGAGCACCAAGGTTAAAATTTTATAATGACATCAGTAATAAATATAGGCTTGAACCGTACCTCATCAAATGCACAAATAAAAATTACAGGAAAGAACTTTGTAAATTAAGAATTAGCGCACATGACCTCGCAATAGAAAGAGGTAGATATTCCCATATTAAGCGTGAAGACAGGAAATGTACAACTTGCAATATAATAGAAGACGAGGTACATTTCTTAGACTCTTGTAAACGTTACGATAAAATTAGGAATACGTTTAAAAAAACGTATCATAAACAAAAATGGATATATACGATGCTACCTCATTGAAAAAAAGTACTTTGATGTCTAATGATGACCTTCAGTTGAAATTGCGAAATATGTATATGACTGCTTTACATAATGACTTTGTATGTAAAAAACAAATTATTATTTCCTTGGACGATGAGTTGTTTTTGATCATCGCCTTCTTGTGTCCATAAATCCTTTAATGGTGTTTAGTGACAATAAAGTTTCAAGTTTCAAGTTTATTAAGTGATTCTGTAGTACTAATCATTTTTTTAAAATATTTTTCTCATACATTTACACTTTAGGGGAACACATCAGTCAGCATTGCTGTAGCCTCAACATTGCCTAGTCCTGAATATTTTGATACTGTGTTTATATCATTAATTGAATTTAATTTTGCGGGCAGTTCTCTTTGATGCTTCTTCGGTTTTATTTTTCCTGATTCAGAGCAAAGTTTTCTTTGTCAGCACAGGCACAGCTGTGAAAGAGCACAGACTTCAACTTAAAAACAAACCGAATTGCCAATTTTTGTTGTCAGAAACACACAAGTCCACACAGATGCCAGTACACACAGATCAGCTTATGTTGGTTTCGAAACTCTTCAAAGGAATTATTTCATCACGTTTCAATTTATTAGGCCCCAGTACCTCTTTGCCTGCACGCAGCAGTCAACTAGTAATAGTAATAGCAATGTTGCTTATAGCCCAGCCGACCGCAAAAGGCCATATCAGGGCTGTCATACCGTTGAAGTCAACTCACAAGTCACTTGAAAAAAAAAAAAAACCTTCATTCACACAATAATTTAAACCATACCTTCCATATACACACTGGGAATGTCGTTAAAAATAAAACTTTCCTTTGCGAAATCTTAGATGGAAAATGTTAACCTCTTTCAAAACTTTAAAATCACAACAGGTGAAACATCTCTGAACAGGACGTTCATGGAGTCTGCTGTAAAGTGTTTCTTTCCCAACACCCTAAAAGGACATGTTTCACTGTGAGTGGTGACATGGCATGGAATGCACCACGGAGCTTCTTCACCTTTTAAAAGATAAGAATGGGTGTAAAACAAGTGGCCTGCATGCAAACGGCACAAAACTGTCTCTTCATCACGGCCTCCTCGGGAAACATGGTAAAAACACTTTTCAGTTTTGGACGGATTTTAAATAGTTTGCAACTACACAACGGGAAGGAAGGGAAAAGTATAAGGCCAAGCCCAGTTGGTACAAGACCCTGATTGTACTAGCCTTACAGGAAAATAGGCCTTGGCATTAGGCCTTGAAGGCGCACGGGATTGATGGCACTAGACTTCAGTAGCGTTTGGACTGGACGCTACTGCGTGTTGACAGTACAGAGCCTTGGCTGGCATAGGGCCCTGCCGGTACCAGGGCCTTGATGGTACTGGGCTTGATGTGCTGGGCTTGATAATACTGGGATTGATGGTACTGGCCTCCGATGGAGCTGAACCCTAGTGGTCCCTGGGGCCTGATGGTATTGGACGTTGATGATTCTGGACCTTGGCTGTACTAGGCCCTCATCGTACATCCTGTCCCAATGCTGAAATGAGCTATGTCTTCTA
>JADBJO010004234.1:149423-159423 GCA_016801955.1 Conus betulinus | reverse complement strand
ATATCAGCTTTCTTGAAGGTGTGTCGATGAAAATTTCCTAACAATTGAAAAAAAAAAAAATCCTTTTTTTGTCTGTCATTCTGAATGGCTGTTGTCTGTTGTTTGGTGCGTGTCACGCTATTTCTCTCTCTCTCTCTCTCTCTCTCCTCTCTCTCCTCTCTCTCTCTCTCTCTCTCTCCCCTCTCTCTCTCTCTCTCTCTACTTACAAGTTATTACAAAAGTATTCAATCACTCCTCCTTCGTCATGATTCGATAGAATTCTCAGTATATGAATGTAGACGTAGATCGCATACTCCACGCTGAAACGAATGAAACGGCTTTAAAACCACCAAGAAAGACTATCTCTGAGAAGAGAGTTTTGTCTCTGCATAAAACATTCCAAGGGTTGACCTTACCTATCCTTCAGCAATATCATCGGATATGACCTTAGGGGGAAGATGAGAGAGGTAGGGGAAGGGAGGGGGTGGGGGGGCGAATAAGCCTCCCGTGTGCGTCAGCACAAGAGATAACGGTTCCTGGCCTTATCAGCGTTGACGTCTTTGGTGTGATAAGAATCAATGTAGATGCACAGATACCTGATTCAGTGAAACGTGTTTTTCAGTCAGATAGGAGAGGGATATTCAATTGGGAAGAGAGAGGGAAGGAGCAATAGTGGTAGAGAGAAAGAGATAGGTTGGGGGGAGGAGGGAAGAGAGAGAGAGAGAGAGAGACAGAATCAGAGAGATAGAGAGATAGAAAGAGGAGAAAGAGACAGAGAGAGAGGGAGAGAGAGAGAGCGAGAGAGAGGAGAGAGAGAGAGAGAGAGAGAGAGAGAGAGAGAGAGAGAGCGACAGAGCGGACAGAGAGACTGACATACGGCTGAGAGAGAGAGGAGAGAGAGAGAGAGAGACTTGAGAGAGAGAGAGACTTAGAGAGAAGAAGAGAGAGAGATAGAGAGAGAGAGAGAGAGAGAGACACACACCCACACAGGCACACACACAACACACACACACACACACACACACACACACACACACACACACACACACACACACACACAGGCAGGCTGGCAGGCCAGGCAGGCAGGACAGACATTGAGACAGAGAGACAGACAGAGACAGATAGACAGGCAGACAAGACAGAGTGAGAGACAACAGACAGTCGGTCAGCAGACAGACAGACAGACAGACAGGCAGACAGACAGATAGAGAGAAGATAAGAGACAGCGACAGAGAGAGAGAAGCATAGAACAAAACAGAATGATGTACGACAAGAATGATCCACATTGCTCATCAGATGACCCCTGTCACGGCTCAAACCTAGCGAAACCAGTTCCTCAGAAACGGATCCAACGTTCTTGCCCCTCACTTCCTTGGGGCAGGAAGAAGGATCCGCCAAATCTCCATTTTTCTGATGAACCCACTCCACTGCCTGAGTCGTGAAGGAGTGGGAAAGCGTGACCCCCATCTCTCCCAAGTCCCTGTCGGGTTGCACGTGCAAGCGAGCCATGTCATCCTAGCACTCGAAGAATCATCCTCTGAAGCATCGCATGAGTTCCTGTCACCATGGAGACGGTCCCACAGAGGTGGACGTGGCTCGTAAAATAAGATCAGCTGGCAGATTGTGTGTGTGTGTGTGTGTGTGTGTGTGTGTGTGTGTGTGTGTGTGTGTGTGTGTGTGTGTTGTCGTTAAGTGGGTTACAGGCTTATTGTTTATTTGCTTGTTTCTTTCGGTTCGTTTTGTTATTTGCTTGTTTCTTTCGGTTCGTTTTGTTTTCCCTATGTGAGTTAGGTGTGTCTTTTTTTTTTTTTTAGAAACTGCAGGCTACAAGATGCAGAGAGAGAGAGAGAGAGAGAGAGAGAGAGAGAGAGAGAGAGAGAGAGAGAATGAGGGAGGGGAGAAGAATAAGAGGGAGAGACCTATAAATTTGAGATAGGTATTAGTGTAGTGTAGACATGGAGAGACAGAAAGAGTGAAAGAGGGAGAGAGAGGGGGTGGAGGGAGGGATAGAGAGGGAGAGAGAGAGACAGGATGAGAAAGAGAAGGGAGGAAGAGAGAGAGAAAAAAGAGATCGAACGGGAGAGAGAGAGAGAGAGAGAGAGAGAGAGAGAGAGAGAGAGAGACAGAGACAGACAGACAGACAGACAGGCAGAGAGAGGCAGACAGAGTAATCAAAAGGTGAAAATGAAAAGATAAAAAAAGTAGAAGCAGACGCCAATATTGACCCAAACATGGCAGACCTGTTTCCTAAAACTGTGCAGGGGGGGGGGGGGGGGGGGGGGGGGGGGGGGGGGTGGGGGGGGGGGGGGGGGGGGGGGGGGGGGGGGGGGGGGTCAGAGAAAAGAAAAACACACAAACACAAACTATAATAGCTACGGGTGCAACAACTCCTGCAGTGTCCCAGAAGTGAAACACTCAACACCACTGTTCTGTCTCCGCACTGAAGGAAAGGCCGACGTAGTGCGGAAGTTCATAAACTGCGAGAAAGGAGGGGGGGGGGGGGGGGGGGGGGGGGGGGGGGGGGGGGGGGGGGTACAGACGCACAGGACCTACTGCGAGACACAATTGACTTAAGGACGTTAACATCGTCTGGACCCGGGAGCCATGACTGAATGACTGCAAGCAGCACGGCCGCCAATGGAATCGGGGGAACTTCAAGAGACCCATGGAAGAACTTGTTTATCGACGGCTCCGGTGAAGACAGTGAGTGGATGTACTACTTCTTCCGGCAGTCCAAATCACGTCCTGAGTTTAAATGAACTTTCCCTGGAATTGCAGCCTCTCAATGTGTCAACACTCAGAAAGTCAGAAAGAAATGGTCAGTCTGCAGCCACAGAGTGGTGGTCTGGGGACCGACGCACATTTCTCAAGAGGACTTTCGGGCCAATGTATGTAGGGCTTTGCAAGAGCAGGGGGGGGGGGGGGGGGGGGGGGGGGGGGGTGGTACAGAGAGAAGAATTGTGGGGAGATGGGTGGTGCAATAGAGGTGGGTAAGATAATGGGCTCTGAGAAAACTTAAAAAATGAACGCATACACACGCACGCACGCACGCACGCACGCACGCACGCACGCACACACACACACACACACACACACACACACACACACACACACACACACACACACACACACACACACACACACACACACACGAAAAGGAAACAAACAGTTAGTACGAAAAAAAACGGCCGTTCAAAACATTTTAATTTCACTCAAAGAAGACTAAGCTGTTCTTTGAAACAAAGGAAAAGAAGAAGAAGAAGAAGAAGAAGAAGAAGAAGAAGAAGAAGAAGAAGAAGCAACAACAACAAACAACAACAACAACAACAACAACAACAACAACAATAAATAAGAGGAAGAACAAGAAGACCAAGAGGAAGAAGAGGAGGGGGTGGAGGAGGAGGAGGAGGAAGAAAGAAGAAGGTGAGGACAAAAGAAAATGAAGAAGACGCTTTTCAGGCAGAGGAAAACCTGAATCCTTTGGAATTGGAAAACAAACCAACAGGAACTGGCCTATACCACATTACAGTTGAACCTTGGGAGAAATCAAAAACAGGACTGGGGTTGGTGAACTTAGGGTAATGAGGCCCATAGGCAGAAGTCCAAGATACAGTTGAAACAACACGTTATCAAGGTTTCTACCGAAGAGATGTAAGGGAACGTATCACAAACACAAACATTGATAAACGAATTCTTTGAGTTTCGATTGTATTCAAAAGACCAAGGGAGGAAAGTATATCCATAACTTGATTGAAGAGTGTCGATATTCCTTTCCAGGCAGAACAGCTTACATCCTTGATAGGCCTGTTTTCAAGAAGAATAAAAGTTAGGAGAAAACATACCTGATTTTCCACTGCAAAGAGAGTAATACAGTTGCCTCCTTTCTTTTTACAGGGGGCAGAGGGTGGGTGGGGGTGGGTGGGTGGGGGGTGGGGGGGCAAACAACCAAGAGACAGTGAGTGAACGAGGAGTTAAACGGTCAGGAGCAAAGAGAACTTGCAGTGCTCTCTCTCTCTGTCTCTCTCTCTCTCTCTCTCTCTCTCTCTCTCTCTCTCTTCTTCTTCTTCTTCTTCTTCTTCTTCTTCTTCTTCTTTCTTCTTCCTAAAAAACTGGTTCACTCAAAAATGAGTAGGTCACCAGCGCGCACGTTAAAAAAATGAGAATGCGACTCAGCCTGTTGGCCCCTGGAGCAAAATTTGGCAACAAGGGGGTCGCACATGATATTTAAAAGGTTAAAAGCAATGGCTAGGTTAAGGCCTAGGTAACAATAAAATAAATGGGGAAATTAAAATAGAAAAGTCAATCAATATGCAGATCTCAAGATTGCCTTATCAATTGATTTTTTTTAAAGAGACTGCATTTGTGTCAATCTTGATGGCACCCGGCAGTGAGTTCCGCAGCCTTACAGAACTAGGATAAAAACGAATGTAAATGGCTGTCAATATTTGACGCAGGTATGGCATAAGATTGACCGCCACACCTGGTGCTACTGTTATTAAATATTACTTGTTCCATTGGAATATCAATTAATTTAGCTCTGCCTTTGAATAAGGTATTAAGTTTAATAAAGGCTCCTCTCTCTTCTGAGGGTTTCCATTCTAATTTCCTCATGTTCATCCTAGTATTCCTTTCTCTGTGATATGGTTCCCTGTCTCTGTCTCTCTGTCTCTGTCTCTGTCTCTCTCTCTCTCTCTCTCTGTATCTCTGTCTGTCTCTCTCTCTCTCTGTCTGTCTATCTCTCTCTCTCTCTCTCTCTCTCTCTCTCTCTCTCTCTCTCTCTCTCTCTCTCTCTCTCCGTCTCTCCAAACACGATTGACACCATAGTATTGAATTTCAACTAGACTTAGTCTTGACTTCCCATGGCATCGCTTAAACATAGCTATCCTTTGAACTGTCAATAAATTGGATGTCTGTTTTTTTTTTTTTGTTATCTTCACAGAAAATCGTTTGATTCTTCAATACAGCCAAGAATACCATAGTGCTGAAATCTGGAATTTGGGGGAAAGTTAAGCTATGGTATGTGTACATTTGTTCTGTGAAACAATTCTTAGATGCTGATAGTCGAATTCCAAATGAGGGTGCGTAAAATGAGCTCAGAAATTACCCTTTGTTCGTAAATTCCCATGTTAGAGTTCTTCATTTCAAATGTAGCAAAAAAAAAAAAAAAAAAAAAAAAAAAAAACAGGTTGAACAGTAATACCACTGTGTTGCTTGACTAAAAGAGATGAAAGGTTTTGTGTTTTTTTTTTTGTTTCCGTTCCTGTGGAATTAAAAGAAAACCTCTGATTAAATCAAGCGTTGTGAAAACCCTTACAGTCTCGGTTGGAATGCACTGTTGATATCCAGAAATGAAAATATTCTTTCCACTTTAGCGCTATATATCTGTAAGGCTCAGATATGGATGAATGTTGCAACGACATCGCATACATACACGGTGTATCAACATTACGTCATTTTCTACACACGTATTTTTCCCCCTCTATATGAACGTAATAGAGTTTTACTAATTGCAACGAAATATACGTATAACCACATACACTCTCTCACCAACTCTGCCCCCAACCTCCGAAAGAAACATTTGTCTAAAGCTGGTTAAATTATTGTCTTTGTATTCTCTTTTAGTTGTTCTCTGTTTCTGTCTCTGTCTGCGTGTCTCTCTGTCTCTGTCTCTGTCTCTGTCCCCCCCCCCCCCTCTCTCTCTCTCTCTCTCTCTCTCTCTCTTTATGTCCCTCCGTCCCTCTTTGTCTGTCTGTCTGTCTGTCTGTCTGTCTATCTATACATATGTGAAAGAACGCATGAAATCAGTTCCTTTGAACAAGATTTGATCAAATCTCTACAAGAGAAAGAAAACGAAGACCTTCGTTAATCTGAAAGAAAAGAAATGCAAAGAGTATGTCTGAGATGTTGATGAGAGGGAAGATCGTCTCGGCGTTTAAGTCCACTCCCACCTTTTCCAAGAAGCCATTTTAGGTTTCCTTCAGACATATACTCAAGTATGACCTGAGAGGAAGGGGAAGAGGAGAGAGAGAGAGAGAGAGAGAGAGAGAGAGAGAGAGAGAGAGAGAGAGAGAGAGAGAGAGAGAGAGCGACTCCCATGTGCAGTTAGCACAAGAGGTATGGTTCCTGGCCCTATCAGTGTTGACGTCATTAGTCTGATTGGAGTCAAAGTGGGTGCACATTGATGTGAGCAGTATAAGGCCTTTCATGCTAAAGGAAAAGGCATATTTATGTAGAGAAAAGAGAGGGTGGAGAAACGGAGAGACAGAGAAAGAAAAAGAGAAAGAGGGGAGTAGAGAAGAAGTGGATAACTGAGAGAGAGAGAGAGAGAGAGAGAGAGAGAGAGAGAGAGAGAGAGAGAGAGAGAGAGAGAGAGAGAGAGAGAGAATGGGGTTTGGAGCAAAAATGAATGAATAAGGGGAGAGAGAGAGAGAGAGAGAGAGAGAGAGAGAGAGAGAGAGAAAATAGGGTTAGGGGTAGCAATGAATTAATGAATGAGAGACAGACAAACAGACAGACAGACAGACGGACAGGCAGGCAGGCAGGCAGAGACTGAGTAACAGAAACAGAGAGAAACAGAGGCAGAGAGAGACACACAGACAGACAGACATTCGGACAGACAGATAGGCAAAGAGGAGAGAGAGAAAGAGAGAGAGAGAGAGAGAGAGAGAGGAGAGAGAGAGAGAGAGAGAGAGAGATGAGAGAGAGAGAGAGAGAGAGAGAGAGAGACTTGTTGATTGATTGATTCATTTATTGATATTTAATACTCAAGGATAAAGATTTTAGGCCGAGGCCTAAGTCTTACAATCTGTCCTTGTCATGCATATACGATTTCATCACATCATTCGTATTGACAGTTCAACATAACAAGACTGTAATGTAATTCTACGGCGACAAGCAGGCCATTCATACATGTAATAATGACATGGTGGGTGGTCAACAGAAGGAAGAAGAGAGAGAGAGAGAGAGAGAGAGAGGGTGGTGAATAGGAGGAGGAGGGGGTAGAAAGGAAGTGAGTGGGGGATGAGTGGTTTGATATAGACGGCTGTGTGTTCAGATGGTGTGGCGTTGCAAATGGACGTGAATGATTTGAATCAAATGATCAGATGATTGAGACATGAAATGTTACGGCAAATGTTTCCTGAAACGTTTAAACGCAGTTGTATTTTGTAGACTTGGTGGACGCGAGTTCACCACATGTGATGATCCACAGTAAGCCAGGCTTGTTTTGTATTGATCAGTGCGTGGATGGGTGGAGAAGGAGCTTCTGCTAGCCAGAACAGCTATTGTGTATTGTGAAAAGGCCGTCATAACATGGCATGGTATCTGTCAACATTTTGAACATAACGATGGCCTCGTTGAATTCAAAGTGTTAGCTCAGAGGAAGTGTAATACGTTCAGTGCTTTTATTTTCATCTGTTGTTAGGAGTGCATCTGGAAGGAGTAGCTTTGATGCACATCTACAGAGAGGATTCAGTCTTTTCGTTATGGACATCACTACTCCCAATCCATGTGTTGTTGAAGCGTAATTGATGTGTGCGTTGTAAAATAAAAAAAAAAAACACCCACTGTAAGCGCAGTAAGGGTGACAAAGCGCTTCTGTTGAGGTAAAAGGGAAAGGTGTTATGAAGTGATCTGCTTGAATTACTTAGGTGAAGTTACCGTTTTAATTCTTCCTCTAACGCCAGACCCAAAAACACGATGCTCATCTGTCTGTTCAGTAGAAGCACCGTTGACGTGAAGTTCCTCCAGTTGGAGAGGAGCCACTTGGGGGTTTTGGCGAGTGGTGTAATCATAGATTTTGGATCTGACTGCGTGTATTGCACCAGTCTCACACTTCGTTTGGCCTTCCCTGAGAGACTTCTTTTTTTCTTTTGTTAGTACATTATTATCATTTGCGTAAAGTCATGGAGATGTACCTGTCCCATTAAACTTTTTGAAAGAGTGTTATCTGATAACATAAGAGAGAGACAGTGACAAAAAGGCAAGCTAATGTTTTCTTTCCTTTATTATAGTAACGACTTGCCAAAGATTACAAATTTTAAATGAAGAGGGGGTTGGGGGAGTGTGGTGAAGATGAAGAAACTGGGAATTACAAAATTAAGGAAATATATCTTGTAATTATGAAACCCTTTACTAGCTGCATGAGGGAACCATTGCAATCCCTCTTGAAAATAGGTCTATAGATTTTGCCTGTTTCTAGGCCTTAGATTTTGCCTGTTTCTAGGCCTTTCGTCCGTTGGATCTGACTCATTAAGAAGACACGGCTGACTGTGTATGTGCTCTTGGCGTTAAATAGAGGCACACCATAGTCCGTACCTCTGTGGTGTTCTCTCAGCACCGAGGGTTAAAAAAAGAATCCAGCAACACCTTCAAAGCAGCCAGCGAAGGGTAGCAAATGAAACAAAACGGAAGTGTGGAGGAGAAAAAAGTTGCTGAAGTTGCAAAAACATGATGCAAACAGTATAAAATGTAAGGGGCAATCTTTGAGCCCACAATGCTTGAGGATCCATTCAAGGATGCAAGGGAGATCAAAGATACGGAACAGTAACAGTCTGAGTGGGTCAGCTCTGCTGTTCAATAATAACCCAAGCATTGCCAGCGGAACTAAGAATTGTGCAGAACAACCTTTACTTGGGATCTCCTGAAAGATACAATCTCCCACTGATTGACCAAACATATAATGCGAACAATTAAGTAGTGGGGAAAACAACACACACACACACACACACACACACACACACACACACACACACACACACACACACATATATATATATATATATATATATATATATATATATATATATATATATGTGTGTGTGTGTGTGTGTGTGTGTGTGTGTGTGTGTGTGTGTGTGTGTGTGCATTCCAGAAAAGGTTACACATCCTCCACTCTCCAAAGGAGAGACAATCGGCAATACCATTCTGTGTTCGAACTGAAGGAAAAAGGCAAACTTAGTACAGAAGTTCACGAACTTGCAAGAGGAGAGGGAGGGGTGAATTGGCCAACACAGGCTCTGCCACGAGAAACACTTGACCGAGACACGTGAACAAGGTGTCGACCCGGCAGCCGTGACTGGACGACTGCAAGCAGTACAGCCGCCAATGGAATCAGGGGACCCAAGAGACCATGGGAGAACTGGTTTTCGGCGGCTGAGGTGAAGACAGTGTGTGGATTTACTTCCTGCTAGTCGTGGTTACGGTCCTTAATTGAAATGAACTTTCCCCAGAATGGCAGTCTCCACCACGTGAACACTCTGAGTACCCGAAAGTCAAAAATGGTCAGGCCGCAACCTTATAGTGATGTCTGGAGACCGAAGCACATTTTACAAGATTGGACTTTCAGGACTGATGTATACGGGGCTCTCTCTCTCTCTCTCTCTCTCTCTCTCTCTCTCTCTGTGTGTGTGTGTGTGTGTGTGTGTGTGTGTGTGCAGGGGTGGGGAGGGTGAGGATGGAGTGATGAGAGAAAGAAACGTGGGGAAAATGGGTGGGTGAAGAGGAGGTGGGGAAGGGGATGGGAAAGAGTTAGCAAAGTAAACAGACATACAACAGAAAAACAAACAAAACAAACAACAACAAAAATGGCGAAAATATGACAGTTCAAATTCTGTAGTTTAAAACTAAAAGACGACCAACCTGGCATGTTAGGAAAATAAACATAGTGAATTGTATGGTGTAAGGGAGGGAGTGGAAGCCACACACTAAACTGCAAAACACAGCTGACACTAACACGTCAACAAGATTTCTGCCTTAAACAGGTACCTAAAAAAAAAACATAAAATAGTATGGCAGTAAATGAAAGTTGTGGGCGGGGGTGGGGGTGTGGGGGGGTGAGGGGGGGGGGGGGGGTTCAACTGTATTCAAAAGACTATGGGTGAAAAATCTATCGAGGATAGATTTACTTACCCTGTCAGAATAACTTTCGTCCTCGATAGACCTGTCCGGACAAATAAAGTCAGGGGAAGACAATACATGTATTTTCACTGCTAATAGAGTTATCTTCTCTCAGACTCGGGGA
>JADBJO010004234.1:139423-141923 GCA_016801955.1 Conus betulinus | reverse complement strand
TCTTTCTATTACAATACATTTCATGTCTGTCAGAGAATGGTCATTTTGATTAAAGTGTCGTGTGACTAAGGTGCCAGTGTTCTTTTTTTTATATTTGACCTGTGCTGGTAGAATCTTGTTTTCAGAGAATTTTTAGTTTCACCCACGTACTGTGCATGTTGGCATTTATCACAGAATATCTATCTATCTATCTATCTATCTATCTATCTATCTATCTATCTATCTATCTATATCTATATCCATTCCAGCAACTTAAACTTACAGAGCAGCTTGGTGTTGCAATGACTGCAAGAAATATTCAATTGTAAACAAAGCTTGCTCTTATGTCTTAGATGGAAGAAATAGGGGGAGATAAGGATTTATATCTGCAGTGGTAGATAATTCTGCCTAACTAGCAGTATGTGCTTGAGTGGGTGAATGATGATAAAAAATGCTTCCTAAAATGAGCCTTCAGCAAGTTTATAGTCTCCAATCTCCAAACTTGCTGAAGGCTCATTTTGAGAAGTATTTTTTTTATCCTCATTCACCCACTCAAGCACATACTGCTAGTACTGATAATGTTGAGAATGACGATTATGATAATGACGATCATGATCATGATAATTATATTTTTGTTGTTGTTATGTTATTGTGTTATACAGAGAGAGAGAGAGAGAGAGAGAGAGAGAGAGAGAGAGCGAGAGAGAGAGAGTGGAAGAGATGCAGATATTAAATTGCATGCGTATTTGTCCCCGTTATTTTATCCTTAGAAATCGTTGGTATACTACCAAAAAAATATATGTATGTATTCAATATAAGGGTAATGGAAAGTGCAGACGTCGAACGGATGTTGGAAATTGTTTTCACGTCAGGGAAAGTAACAGCAGGTGATAACTCCAGAGAAAAAAAAAAAAAAGAAAAGAAAGAAAAATTCCACAGTCACTGACGAAAAATGTAATGATCTTCCTAAACGGATCGTCAATAAACGGTTGGATCCGTATACACGTCAAAGATCCATACCACAATTAACAGGATCCGGGATCTGCCCTTTGGCTAAATTCTCTCCCCCTGCTTAGTTTGATTGCAACTAGTAACTGGCTTCGTAGTTTTTTTTGCGTTATGTTGCTGAAAGCAAATCAACAAGCAAGCCAAGGGACGCACGTGCACATCTTTTGGCCCGTGGTAATAAAAAAAAAAAATATAAAAGTAAAGAAGTAAATAAATAATTGAAAAGATAAATAAACAGATACGTAAAGAAGTCGGTCATTTTCTCGGAGCTGTTCCCTCCCCTTGTACCTCCATTTCTATATATATACGACTCCATCGCAGAAGAGACCTCCGGCATGTTTCGTGTCTCTCGTCGCTGATAAGATGGGGTTTGCGTGCGTGTGTGTGTGTGTGTGTGTGTGTGTGTGTGTGTGTGTGTGTGTGTGTGTGTGAGAGAGAGACACAGAGAGAGAGAGACAGATATAATATATATATATATATATATATATATATATATGTGTGTGTGTGTGGTGTGTGTGTTGTGTGTGTGTGTGGAGAGAGAGAGAGAGAGAGAGAGAGAGAGAGAGAGAGAGGGAGGGAGAGAGAATGTATGACACAAAACTACAGGTTCAGACTTATTTATTTATTGTCAAACCCATTAAGAGAATCGTGGACACGAAATAGAAAAAATACCCCCCTTCTCTCTTCTCTCTCTCTCTCTCTCTCTCTCTCTCTCTCTCTCTCTCTCTCTCTCTCTCTCTCTCTCTTCCCCTATACTCCCCACCCTGCAAGGAAAATGAAACGAAGAGACATGTAGTTCCTCAGCCAGCTAATTCAAGCTTTAGAAAGTTTTAGCAACAAAGAAAAGCTACAGAAACAATTGTCATGGTAAAATCAGCAGGACAATGGTACAGACAATGCGCGTATTATATGTTGCACCCTCCTCCCTTCTTCTTTTTCCTCTCCTTTCCGCTTCACCTCCTTAGCCTCCTCCTCCCCCCCCCCCCCCCCCCCCCCCCCCCCCCCGGTCCTTGCCCCGTCTTTTTGGCGAGGCTTTCCATTACGAAACCCTTTCTCTACCCCTTCCCTCCTCTCCCTTCCCACTCAACAAGACTAATGATAGCGCTTCATTTGCCTTTCCAAACAAGACATTTTTTACTGTTAGCCTCACACCCATCGCTAGCACTGACTTTTCTCTCTCTCTGTCTCTCTGTCTCTCTCTCTCTCCTCACTCTCTTTCTCTCTCCTCTCTCTCTCTCTCTCACTCTCCTCTCTCTCTCTCCTCTCTCTCTCTCTCTCTCTCGCTCTCTCTCTCTCTCCCCTCTCTCCTCCCCCCCCCCCCTCCCCCCCTAGTCGCACTTGACAAGATTTGGTTCGGTGTTGCTCATTATGTCCCCCACATCCTCCACAGAGAGCGAGAGAGAGAGAGAGAGAGAGAGAGGAGAGCGTAGAGGAGAGGTGGGATGTGCGAGAGAGAGAGAGAGAGAGAGTTAGAGACAGACAGACAGACAGACAAACAGGAGAGAGAGAAAAC
>JADBJO010004234.1:121923-126923 GCA_016801955.1 Conus betulinus | reverse complement strand
GAGAGAGAGTGAGTGAGAGAGACGACAGACAGACAGACAGGAGAGGAGAGAGGAGAGAGAGAGAGAGAGAGAGAGAGAGAGAGAGAGAGAGAGAGAGGAGTTCCTTTCAGAAAGAGGGCAGGATGTGTGTGTGTGTGTGTGTGTGTGTGTGTGTGTGTGTGTGTGTGTGTGTGTGTGTGTGTTTACATGAGGTGTCTATATCTGCATTCTCTCAAATGCACTAATCTACCCCTTCAGCTCACTGTACGCACCCTACGTATTTTGTGAACATTTATTTTACTTGGAAATCATCAATATTCTCTGCCTTGTTACCATAACAGGGACACCTCATGACTCAAACTGGTCTGTGGTGTGGTGTAGTATGATGTGATCTGCTCCAGTATTTCACAATTTAATGTTTTGTATCTACTTCAGATAGAAACCATTACAAAGCCACGGTTCACTGGAAAGATGGAGAAGAATGATTCATACATGCAACAGTAGTAAATGGATGCTTGTGTGGGTGTTGCGGATGTGGCGGATGTGGCTAGCATGGTAGTTTACGAGGTCACTTCTATTCAAAAGCGAGTAAATGGATTCAGGCAGCGAAGGTAGGTGGAGGGCAAGGCGAAGAAAACCAAATAAATAAGTGTCACAGGTCTAGGTGGAAATGGTGGTGGCTCAGTGAATGGTGACCAGATGATTGGGAGGGAATCGGAATGTCCTGTGACCTGGAATGTGTTTGTTCAGTCAGTGCCTGTAGGGTGGAGGAACAGTGTTTGGGTTGACTTTTGTTTTCGCAATCATCCTTCTTCTGTCTGTCTCTCTGTTTGTCTTTCTGTCAGTTTGTCTGTCTTTCTATTTGTCTGTCTCTCCTTCTTTCTGTTTTTTTTTTCTGTTTGTCTGCCTTTCTATCTGTCAGTCTTTGTCTTCTTTTCTTCCTTCCTTCCTTCCTTCCTTCTTTTCTTTCTTCTTTCTTTCCGTTTCATCGCGCTTTTTTTTTTTTTTCGTTATATTTCTTTCATTCTTCTTCTTTGTTCTTTTTCTACGTATCTGTCTCTCTACTGTCTGACCGTTTTTTTTTTTTTAACAACAACATAGAATCATGATTTCTCACCACAAGACCCATTCACCATTTAGACCTAGCAGTGAAAACCCACCAGAAAAATGGATCCAACAGGTTTGTCCCTGACTCCCAAGGAGCCAACGCCCGCAAACCACCATCATCGAAATAAATGTGTTCATCGTTTCAGCCATAAAGGAATCAAAAGAAAGTGATCCAATCACTCCAAGTCACGTCAGGTTGCACGTGCACATGAGCAGATTCATCCCAACACTCAGAATCATCCTCTGAAGCATCGCCTGAGTTTTCTGTCACCAAGGAGACGGTCCCACAAAGATGGACGTGGCTCGTAAAATACGATCAGTTGCCCGGCTGTGTGTTTGCTTGTCTTGTTAAGTGGGTTACGGATTTTGTTGTTTGTTTGTTTGTTTTCCCCATTGCGATTTAGACATGTTGAACAGAAAATGCTGATAGTAAGTGCAGACTAAAAAGACGCACACACAGAGATGAGGGAGGTAAAGTACGGTAATGTTGCTTATAGGCCAGCCGGCCACAAAGGGTCACATCATAGCACAGAGATGAGGGAGGTAAGGTATGGTAATGTTGTTACAGCCCAGCCGGCCACAAAGGGTCACACCAGAGCTGTCATTGTAGGGGAATGAGGGAGAGGAGAGAGTAACGGAGAGGGGCCAGGAAGTTTAAGACATGTAGACACACTCAAAGACAGATAGACAGACAGAGGCAGAGAGAGGAGGTCAGCTTGAGGGCAGGGCAGGGATGAGGCTGAAAAAGAGAAGAGGAAAAACTGTATGAAGCAGACCACTTTTAATCAAAATATGGCTGTTCTACTCTGAAAAAAAAGAGAAGATGAAAAATGTAAGAAGCAGACACCATCTTTGACCCAAACATGGCTGGCCTATTCTGAAAAAAAAGAGAAGATGAAAAATGTAAGATACACACACCAGTTGTGACGCAACCTGCATGAGAACAGAGAAAAGAGAACAAAAAACCGAAACCTTTTTTATCATACATCATGGAAAAGGGTACAACAACTGCAGTGTCTAGAGATGAGACACTCGTCAACAACATCCTGTCTTTGAACTAAAAAAAAAAAAAAAGAAAAGCCAGACATAGTACAGAAGTTCAAGAACCATGAAAGAGGAACGAAAAGGGAAGAGAGGTACAGGCACGGTTGTCACAAGCACGTTAACAATGTCTCGACTCTGGAGCCATGACCCAAATGACAGCAAGCTGCACGGCCACCAGTGGAATCGAGGGACTTCAAGAGACCCGCGGAAGAACTGTCTGTTGATGGCAGAGATGAAGACAGAGTGTGGGCTTACTTCCCGACCGTCCAGATCGCGTCCGTAATGGAAATGAACTTTCTCCAGAAGTTCTCTCCAACGTGTCAATAGCCAACCTTCTTAGGGTCACAAATGGCCAGTACGCAAATATGGAGAGGTGTCTAGGGACTGCAACGAGACTGGTCTTTCAAGACAGATGTATTTGAGGTTGTGTTGGGGGGTGGGGGGTGGGGGGGAGGAGGGAGGGGAGTAAGAGAAGGAATGTAGAGACATGGTGAGTTTGCTGGAGGTAGGAAAGACAAAATGGGAACAAACAGACAGACAGACAGACAGAGACAGAGAGAGAAGAAGAAGAAGAAGAAGAAGAAGAAGAAGACGAAGAAGAAAAATGACATAAGTCTTGACACTGACGAAAACATTGCAGTTCAAAACCCTATATTTTCAAACTAAGATGACCAGATTTGTATTATAAACAGTTAACAGAGAAGGAGGAGGAAGGGAGGAGGAGGAGGAGAGGAGAAGAAGAAGAAGAAGAAGAAGAAGAAGAAGAAGAAGAAGTAGAAAAAAAAGAGAACTAGAAGGAGAAGAAGACGAAGATGAAAAAAGAAGCTTTACTGGCAGGGAAAAGCTTGAAAATATGAATCCTTTGGAATTTGGTAAACATACAGACACACAAAAACTTCGCGCTGCCGTATTACTGTTGTTGAACTTGGACAAAATATATTATGAGGACTGGCTGATTGTGGGAAGCTATTGAGAAAGGGAAGCCAAAAACAGAACTGCAAGATACAGTTGACCCAACACGTAACATGGTCTCTACTGAAGAGACGTAACTGAATACACCTCGAACAGTACCGTGATAACTGAAATCTTGGGATTTCAACTGTCTTCAAAAGACCAAGAGGGAAAAAACTATTGAAGACTTGGGGGATTAAGATCGTGAATGGATTTTCCGAACAGCACAGAACAACTTACATCCGTGACAGTCTCTCTCCAAAATAATTTCAGGGGGAATGACAACACCTGTATGTGCACTGCACATAGAGTAATATGCCTTTTTACCTATGGAGGGGGGGGGGGGGGGGGGGGGGGGCAAATGGCCAAGGGAAAGTGAGTGAACGAGGAGTAGTAGAGTGATCAGGAGCAAAGGGAACTTAAAAGTGCTCTCTCTCTCTCTCTCTCTCTCTCTCTCTCTCTCTCTCTCTCTCTCTCTCTCTCTGCTTTGACTTAAAAGAATATATATATATATATGAATAACCATTTTCTCTCTCTCTCTCTCCTCTCTCTCTCTCTCTCTCTCTCTCTCTCTCTCCAGTCACGACTGACACCTTAGAATTCATCTCTTCTTCGTCATCTTCTTGTTTTTCTTCTTGTTTTTCTTCTTCGTCCTCTTTTCTTCTTCTTCTTTCTTCTTGTTTGTTAAAGTCTTTTTAAAGCCACCCTGGTCGAAATGTTAGTTTAACACAAGTGTTTTTGAACTGCTGTGTTTTCACCATTGTCATTGTTTTGTGTCATTTTGTTTTGCATTCACTTTCTCTTCCTCCCTCTCCTCTCCCCTCTCCCCTCTCCTTCCCTTCTCCTCTCTCTCTCTCTCTCTCTCTCTCTCTCTCTCTCTCTTTTCTTTCCTCTGTTCCCATGACCTTCTCCACCTCCACCACAATCACCACTAGTTTACGTTCCTTCCCCTACCCCCCCCCCCCCCCCACACACACACACACCCACCCCTCCCTCACACACAAACCCAGATGCAAATGCCTTGGAAGACTTGGGACATGTGCTGCAGTCCCCAGACAGCACTCAATATTATGTGAGTGCTTCCAGGAAGTTTGGGGATTGACACATGGGGGTGTGTGTACTGTTCCGGGGGGGGAAGTTCCTTTCCATTAAGGACGTGATGTGGACTGCCAGGACGTAAATCCACACTCTGTCTTTCACCCCAGCCATCAATCAACAGTTCTTCCATAGGTCCTTTCAGTCCCTCGATTCCATTGGCGGCTGTGCTGCTTACTGTCATTCGTCATGGTTCCCGCGTCGAGACAATGTTCACGCGCTTGTGTCAACTGTGTCTGTATTCTTACTCCCCCCCCCATCCTCTGTTTTCCATAGTTCAAGAATTTCTTTACTGTCCGCGTTTTTCAGTTCAAAAGACAGAATGCTGTTGACAAGTGTCTCACTTCTAGACACTGCAGTTGCTTTACTCTTTTGTATAATGTATGAAAACGTTTTCGGTTCTGTTCTTCTTTTTTTATTCTCTCCTCACTTACAGGTTTTTTGTTTGTTTGTTTTTTTTCAGAATAGGCCACCCATGTTTTGGTCAAAGTTAGTGTATTCTTCTTACTTTTTATCTTTTCTTTTCTTTCTTTCCCTCTTTCAACCACATTCTGCCCTTTCCTCTCTGCCTCTCCCTGTCTCTGTGTCTGTCTATGTCTCTCTCTCTCTTTCTCTGTCTGTCTGTCTGTTTGTCTGTCTGTCTGTCTCTCTCTCTCTCTCTCTCTCTCTCTCTCTCTCTCTCTTTATTTCTACTCTCCCTTATTCCCTTACATCCCCTCGTCCCTGTGTGCATCGTTTTGTCTTCACTTACTGTTAGCATCTTCCATTCACACACAACCGTTTCCCATGGTGACAGGAACTCTGACCGATGCTTTAGGGGATGC
>JADBJO010004234.1:114423-116923 GCA_016801955.1 Conus betulinus | reverse complement strand
TTTTGACCTTAAGCTTTGAAAGAGGTAAAAGTTAAAAAAAAAAAAAAAAGTTCAGAAGTTCAGGATGATGGCGATTACGGCCAGATATGGCCTCCAAACTTCAGGGGGTGATTCCGAGGGCTAGGATGAGATTGCTCAACTGCACATGCAACACGACATGACTTGGAGTGATGGGGTCACTTTTTTTTCCACACATTCATGGCTGAAACGTTGGGCTCAGTTTAAAGAAATGAAAGGTTCTGATCGCGTGCAAGCAAGCAAGTGTGTGTGCGTGTGTGTGTGTGTGTGTGTGTGTGTGTGTGTGTGTGTGTGTGTGTGTGTGTGTGTGTGTTGATGTGTGTGTTAGTGTGTGTGTGTGTGTGTGTGTGTGTGTGTGTGTGTGTGTGTGTGTGTGTGTGTGTGTCATTGAATAATTGCTGGATGATCGAATTAAGAATTGTTTCCCCGGAACCACCAACAAGCCACCCGAGGCTGGTTTGTCTGACTTTGCCACAAATAGCGTTTTAGGAATAGATTTTGACGGTTTTAATTTAGTGCAAAACACAGCTGTACCATTTTTTTTTTTCTTGAACATATCTAGACTGGATGCACACCCAAACTAATCAACATATTACTTAAAATCCTGTTGTTTTATGGATTCAAGCTATGGTTGATCTGTTTCATCCACATTTCTGTAACTAGATTGAAAGTAAACGGAAGAATATGCATTTCTCCTTTTTTTTTAGCCGGTCAAATCAAAGACCATTCTTACGTCTTGCAAAGTTTCGCAAACTACAAAGACAAAAGTAGATTATTATGGATAAATAATCCAGCATGATAAAACATCTTTTTACCTCTGATAATGCTTATCATGCTTCACACCAGTCCCAGATCAGTATACCCTGGACCGTGTTGAAGAGGACGTTTATGATACTTACATTACTTTTAGACTGCAAAGAAAAAAAAAAGATTGCTGCAAAATGAACTGACAACGCAAAGTCCAGTATCTCCACCAACACCTAAAGTCTGGTCATTTAGGTATTAATTGCAACGACGTTTACAGAATTTGGTCTGTTACAGAGCCCGACACACTCGGTATACACTACAGATCTCTGATATTTATGAATGAAATAGACACAGATAAACCAACAAAAAACGAACATATGTGATGCTTGAAAAAGTTAATCTGCGATTCAGATCCTTTTTCTTTCAAATCAGCTAAATCTTCAACATAAACAACCTAAATGTTGTTGTGTTCCTGGCCAGAGGCAGAACGTGAATATTTCATCATTATTTGCTGTCATTCTTCTCATCCGCCGTAAATGATTATGTCCTCCTAAGAGATAATGAGTCGCTAACAATACTGAGAAAGAACTATTTTTGAAGCATTTGCTGTTACATCATTTGCTGATCCCATGAGCCCTTTGTCTACTAGTTTCAGTTTCAATTTTATCAAGGAGACGTCACCGCGTGCGGACTAGTCCATGTACGCTACACCACATCCGCTAAGTTTCAAGACCACACTGCGCATGATTTTAAGCTGATGAGTACATGAATTAATAATTAGATGAGAGAAATCAAGAACAGGGTGTCGTGGCTACGACTTAGCAGATGTTTTACTTACGCATTAGCCCAATGCGTTGGTCAGACCTTGAGTGCCTAACATTGGTTGTGCCTTTTTTGTCATTGTATGTGTGTGTAGCGAATGTACACATGTGTCTGTGTGAATGTTGGGCACGAGCCCATGTGTGTGCACGAGTGTGTGTGTGTGTGTGTGTGTGTGTGTGTGTGTGTGTGTGTACATGATGTGCGTGTATGCAAGGCTAGCTTTTCCATAGATCCAGAAAGAAGAGGATAAGTATTTTGCCTTTTTGCAAGCGTAACTCTAATTGCGCATGTCGAAAGCATTTACCACTTCCTGTTGATGTGACTGGCTGTGTGTTTGCGTCCTCACGTGTCGGCTGTCTGCTCGTCACGCTTCACTCGTACTTAGCGCTGTCAAATTTGAAGTACACCAGCCATCGTGGCGAAGTGGTTTAGAGTCGCGAAGTTCCAGCCGGGGTCGTGGATTCTGTTCCTATCGGAGCCATTTCTCTATGGGAGTTTTATGCCCCCAACTGGCTCCTACTCATAGTTGAGTTTATGATTGGCTTAATTGGGAAGACTGAGACTGCACAGTTGGGTTTTTCATCCACGTGATGGATGTGTTTCTGAGAGCGTGCCTCCAATTTCATGAGTAGCGTTGCAGGTGTCTGTTCTCTCAGGCCTGGATTTATGCCAGGATATATCATGAAAGAAAGTGAAGAGGGCAGCCCTGTCATGTAGTCTTACATCAGATTGGAAATCCCTAACATCCTCTTCCTCATCCACATTCTCATCCATCAGCGTATTAAAAAAAAAAAGTATCAAATTCTGTGGCTCTTCATGCCCTACTCTTCTGGTGACATCAGGTTTCGAATTTTTCTCTACGTCTATGTCCTTGGTGCGGTTTTCTCAAGGTGACCAGTATCAGCAAATTCAT
>JADBJO010004234.1:83976-88976 GCA_016801955.1 Conus betulinus | reverse complement strand
TCTGTCTGAAGTAAGAACCACAGGAGAGAGAGAGAGAGAGAGAGAGAGAGAGAGAGAGAGGATGAGAGAGAGAGAGAGAGAGGAGAGAGAGAGAGAGAGAGAGAGAGAGAGAGAGAGAGAAGACAAGACAAATTCTTTATTTACGAGGATAATAGATAAGCGCTGATGTGCTTTTTTTACATCCAGTCATCGCCCTGACTAGGGTCAACAATGCAAAATAAGATGAGGTAACAAAGGGTGCATGCAAAAAACTGACTACAATGCAATACGGGATTAAAATTTAAAAAGAAAAAGGAGAGAGAGAGAGAGAGAGAGAGAGAGAGAGAGAGAGAGAGAGAGAGAGAGAGAGGAGAGAGAGAGAGAGATACTCCCAAATAAACAAACGAGTGTCTTGGTCGAGATGTTGGTGATCAGCCTGGAATGATAATGTGTCCTGATGTTTGGTAGGCTATGTATTGGAACGTTTAGATTAGGATGTGGGGTTTGGGTTGGTTTTCTCTTTATTCTTGTTGTCTTTTTCTGTGTATTCATTTTCCTCCTTGTCCTTCTCCTATCCTTCTTGTTGTTGTTGTTGTGTGTTGCTGTGTTCCTTCTTCTTCCTTCTTCTTCTTCTTCTTCTTCTTCTTCTTCTTCTTCTTCCTCCTCCTCCTCCTCCTCCTCCTCCTTCTTCTTGTCTTCTTGTTTCTGGTTGTCGTTGTTGTTGTTATTGTTGTTGTTGATATTGTTCTTCTTCTTCTTCTTCTTCTTCTTCTTTCTTCGTTTTCTTCTCCTCCTCCTCCTCCTCCTCCTCATACTTCCTCTTCCTCCTCCTCTCCTCCTCTTCCTTCCTGTTGTTGTTGTTGTTGTTGTTGTTCTTCTTCTTCTTCTTCTTCTTTCTTCTTCTTCTTCTTCTTCTTCTTCTTCTTCTTCTACTCCTCCTCCTCCTCCTCCTCTGTGAATGCTGCTTCTTCAGTGTATTTCCCCTCTTTGTCTTGTTGTTATCCTGCATAGTTGTCTTTCATGTTTTCTCCTGTTCGCAGTTGTTGTTTTTGTTGTTTATATCTGTTTCCGTATCTCTGTTTATCCACTGCTTTGTCCCTCGCTTCTTGCTTTTCTTTTCCTTATTTTCTCACACATACTCTCCCTCTCTCTCCTCTCTCTCTCTCTCTCTCTCTCTCTCTCTTCTCTGCCTGTCTGTCTGTCTGTCTGTCTGTCTGTCGTCTGTCTGTCTCTCTCTCTCTGTCTCTCTCTCTCTCTCTCTCTCTCTCTCTCTCTCTCCCTCATCGATCTCTCTCTCTCTGTGCGTGCGTGGGTGTGTGGTGTGTGTGTGTGTGTGTGTGTGTGTGTGTGTGTGTGTGTGTGTGTGTGTGACTGAGGCCATAGTTAAATGGGCGTGTTTGTCTGTGTGTTTTTTATGTGAATATGTATGAGAGTGTAAGTATGCTGTGCATCTGTGACTACATGTGTGTGTCTGTGCGAGTGCTAGTGTTTGTGCGTGCGAGCGGGCGCGTGTCTGTGTAAGCGTGCACGTGTGTGTGTGTGTGTGTGTGTGTGTGTGTGTGTGTGTGTGTGTGTGTGTGTGTGTGTGGTGGTGTGTGTGTGTGTGTCTCTGTGTCTGTGTCTGCGGTGTAAGCGTGCACGTGTGTGTGTGTGTGTGTGTGTGTGTGTGTGTGTGTGTTGTGTGTGTGTGTGTGTGTGTGTGGGAGAGAGAGAGAGAGATACGTGCTCTGCGTGTATTTTTGTGTTTGTGTGTGTGTGAATGCGTGCGTGTTCGCGCGCGCGTGTGTGTGCGTGTATGCTGGCTATTAGTTGTCTCTAGCATTCTGAGCAATAATTTAGACGCGTTGCGGAGGGGAGAAAAAAGCGCCTCAGCATTTGTGATCGTGGCGGACTTTTGTTTAGTCCCTGTGGGGATGGCGCATGCGGAATGAATAGCCAATGGTTTGAACGTGATGCGACTGGTTGTGTGTGTGTGTGTGTGTGTGTGTGTGTGGGTGTGCGTGCGTGTGCGTGCGTGAGTGCGATGACTGTGGGTGTGTGTGTGTGTGGGTGTGTGTCTGTGTGTGTGGGGTGATTACATGTGAGATGAGGAGGAGGGAGTAGAAAAAGGGGCCGGGGGGGGTGGGGGGGGGGCGGGGGGGGGGGGGCGGGGGGGGGCGGGGTGGGTGGGGTGGGGGGCGGGGGGGGGGGGGAGGAGGGGGGGGGAAAAAAAAAAAAAAGTAAGAGTAGTGGGAGAAGAAGTAAGTTAGGTAAGTAGAACGGACAAAAAAAAAGAAAAGTAGAAAAAAAAAAAAAAAAAAACAAAAAAAAGAGTAGGAAAAAAAAAAGGGGGGGGGGGGGGGGGGATGGGGGGGGCGGGGGTGGGGGGGGGAAGGGCGGGGGGGGGGGGGAGGGGAGAGGGGGGGGGGCCGGGGGGAGGGGAAAAAAAAAGTGTAGGAAAAAAAAAACAGAAAACAAGAAAAGTAGTAGAACAAAAAAAAAAAAAAAAACTCAACAAGAAAATGTAAGGGAGTTGGGGGGAAAGTAGAGAAAAAACCCCCCCATGAGTACAGTAAGGGAAAGGTGTAGAGTGGGAAAAAGAGTAAGAGTAAGTAGAAGTATAGACAAAATTGGAGTAGGAAAAAAAAAGGGGGCGGGGGGGGATGAGGGGAGAGAGAGAGGAGGGAGAGGGTCGAGGGGGGGGGGGGCATTGCGAGGGAGAGGAGAGGAGGCAGGTGAAGGGAAGAGGGGAGAGAGAGGGGAGAGAGAGGGTGGAAGGAGAGGAGAAGAGGAAGATGGCACGGGGAGGGAGAGGGGAGACGAGACGGGAGGAGAGGAGAGATGAGAGGGAGAGAGATGAGAGAGACGGAAGGAAGAGAGGAGAGAGGAGAGGAGCAGAGTTCTATAATGGTTGGAGCTACATTATCGTGTATGTGTTGTGTGTGTGTGTGTTGTGTGTGTGTGTGTGTGTGTGTGTGTGGTGTGTGTGTGTGCGAGTGTGGCGTGCGTGTACGTGCGTGTGTGTTGTGCGTGCTTGCGTGTGCGTGCGTGCGTGTGTGCGTGGCCTGTGTGTATGTGTGTGCGTATGTCTCTATTTGATTTTGTGCATCCATTTACATGCAGCTTTCCTGTTCTTTGTGTCATCCAAGCACAAAATAATGTTTCAGCTCTCTGTGGTATCCATTTTTTTAGGTGACCTATTGTTGTTGTTCATGTGGAATAGTTTAAAACAGTTTTCCCTTGAACCATCCACAAACTTCAAGCTGATTTCGTTTTAGCCAGAAACATCACGCGATTGAGTTAGCCATGATGTTAGTGGCTTGTTTCTCTGCCTCAGACATCGACAATCAAGAAGGCGCCCCACAACCCAACTTGAAAGATGGGAGACGACTTATTTATTATACATGCAACAATGCACGGATACTTGCGTGGTGGTTGAGAATGCGACTGGCTCGGGAGAATACAAGGTCACTCTGATTCAAACAGAAAGGAGGGGGGGGGGGGGATAGAGGGAGGGTGTGTGGACGGGGCGAGTCGATGGTAGTGGTGGTGGGTGGGTGGTGGGGGGGAGGGGGGGGGGGTAGACGATGGCGCGAGAGCAGAGTAAGACCAAATAAACACAGGAGTGTCTTTGTGGGAATGCTGTTGGTTTGATGGTGGGTTGATAGGTCTGGAACCTGAATGTTCTCTTGTTTGGCATGTGTTGGGAATGTGCTTGTGGTACCGGCTCACAGTATTTGGGGGTTGGTTTTTCTTTCATTTTTGTACCTTTATCTTTCTTGCTTCTTTCTTATTTCTCCGCCCCCCGCCCCCCCCCCCCCCCAACCTCTTCTCTCCTCCTCATTCTCCGCCCCCTCTTCCTCTTCCTCATTCTTCTCTTTGTCCTCCACTTTCTCTTCCTCCTCTATTCTCCTTCTCTTTCTTCTCTTCTCCTCTCCTCTTCCTCTTCCTTACCTCTTTTCCTCCTTTTTCTCCTTCCTCTCTTTTCTTTATTCTGCTGGGTTCCTTCTTGCTTTTTTTTTCCTGTCCTTTTCGTCTTCCTGTTCTTCTTGCTTTTGTAACTGTTTTGTTGTTGTTGTGTTGTTGTTGTTGTCGTTGTTGTTGTTGTTGTTCCTGTTGTCCTGTTGTTGTTGTTGTTTGTTGTCGTCGTCGTCGTCGTTGCTCTCTCCTCCTCCTCCTCTTCTTTCTTCTTCAACAGTATTACTGCCACGGCTTTTTTTGTTTGTTTTTCTTTGTTTTTGGTCCCTTTGTCCTCCATCTTTCTCTTTCAGTGTTCACCTATTTTGCTGTTACTGTAGTTGTTGTGATTCGTATCTACTTCTCCATCATCTTCCTTTTTCTTTTTCTCCTGCTTCTCATTCTCATTTATTACCTGTCGTTTTTTCTCCGCTCCCCTCCTCTCTCTCTCTGTCTTTCGCTTTCTCTGTCTCAGTCTCTGTCTGTCTGTCTCTCTGCCTCTCTCTTTGTGTCCCTCTGTTTCTGTCTGTCTGTCCACACAAACCGTCTGTTTGTCTCCCTCTCCCTCTCCTCCCTCCCTCCCTCTCTCTCTCTCTCTCTCTCTCTCTCTCTCTCTCTCTGTCTTTCACTCTTTGTGTCTATGTCTGTCCGTCTGTGTGCCTGTCTCTCTCTCTCTGTCTCTCTGTCTCTATTTCTGTCTGTTCTCTTGTCACACTTTCACACACACACACACACACACACACACACACACACACACACCACATCAATGTCAAGTTGTCAAGAGGCAACCCACCGGAGGAGGACACTGCACTGCTGCCGAGTCACTTCGGTGGTGTTCAGTGGCGCCTGTTCTGATCTAACATACGCAGGACACCACCTACTAAGCCCCCTACTGACGACAATAATTGCTTAGTCGCGGAGCCGGCGTGAGTGAGCTCTCCCTCCGGAGGGCGCCACCACGTCCGTCCAACGACAGCCCCCATGGACTCGCCGATACCGGTGACCCCGACGGAACCAAACCAAGGCCACAGACGTGGAGAGGGACATCGAAATTGAGGTCACCATGAGAGCAGGGCATGAAGGGC
>JADBJO010004234.1:66476-78976 GCA_016801955.1 Conus betulinus | reverse complement strand
AATTCTTGACGCGCGTCTACTCTCGTTACCCGAGTATCACCTTTTTTTGCACACATCATGTGGCCACATGATTAATGTTTATTGGTGTGCGCGCGCGCGCGCGCGCGCGCGCGCGCGTGTGTGTGTGTGTGTGTGTGTGTGTGTGTGTGTTTTTTCTTTTTTTTTTAATTCGCGTGTATCGTCGATATGTACCCTACCAACTTTTTTTTTCTTTTCTTTTCTTTTTTTTTCCTTTTTTTTTTTTCTTGGGGGGGGGGGGGGGGGGCATGGTCGTAAGAGAGCTTTCCCTTCGGGGAAAAATATACGCGCGTTGACGTTTCGCTGTGCCAACTCTCCGAACAGGGACTGTTACACAAGCGCCTATTAGTGAGCGGAAGAAGACTGTTAGACAAGCACCCCAGTGCCCATGCACACCCCTTAGCATGGCGTCACTGATTGGAGGGACCGGAGGGTTATTGGACTTGGATTACATGACGTCATGCGCTTGGAATGACAGAATACAAGAACAAGACAAGAACATGTACATAGTTTTTACCATTTGAAAACCAGAGGTTTTGGGGGGCACAGATGATCAAGTTAGACATTCAATTGAACTAATTCCAAGAACGTCACATCTTGCAACATAACATTAGTAGCAGAAAGAAAAAGCACAGTGTGTATCAGGGTTTGATTGCATTGTCTGTCTCCAAAGAGAAAAAAAACACGACAGGATATACTGGGCAAGTACAGGTTGGAAGCAGTTCATCAACCTGAGCTCCGAGGTTTGTGTCTGTCTAAGAGACATCTTTGCTGTGGTTGAAAATGTATTCATTATCTGTTCAACAGTCGTATTTATGTCGATGTTCATTTGTTGCAAGTTGTTCGTAATGTCGGTCCTGAGTTCTTGAATCATGGTGCGTATGCTGGGTATTTTAGAGGCTGCTACTACTTTTTCAGCAGACTTTTCATTCTACTGAGATACTAGACATCCTTCTTCTGTGTTTATTGTAGAATTTCTATGATGTAGATCTTCACGTAACTGCTGTTTATTGTGAGTTGTTTTTTGTTTAATGTACTTTCATTTTCAATGAATAATTGGGTCAATAACTCGAGTGGACAGTAGTCAGAACGTCGTGTCAGGCCTGTTTAACACATGTCTAAGCAAATATTGTGAGCAAATGAAATAATCTACCACGCTACTTCCCTGTGAATTATGACATGTGTACAATCCAGCAAGATCTCCAAGCACTCTCCCGTTCAAAATGCACATTTTTATCAATGCAAACGTTAGATAAACGACGTCCGTTGTTATTAATCATGAGGTACATCGACTGTATTTTTGCGACGTTGTCATAATGATAATCAGTAGGTCAATTATGATAATGCTTTTCATTGTCCATGCTGATGAAGTCAGCGGACTGCCAGTCCTCGCATTAAAGTCACCACACGGGGGGGGGGGGGGGGGGGGGGGGGGAGGGCATGCCTCATGTTCTTCAGGTTGGGGGGGGGGGAAGTCACTGCACACGGGGGGGGGGGGGGGGGGGGGTTCCGCGCGTCCCATATGTGTTGTAGTGTAGTCCCACTGCCAAAGGTAGTCCATGCCAAAAAGAAGAATGATCCGGTGGAATGTGTAGACAACCTAAATATACATCCCTATTTTCTGCGGTTTTAACGTATATGTTGTTTTAATCTGTAACCATGCAATATTACTGTTATTTCTTAGTAGGAATTTTACACACGTTCTGTACTGCTCTTTCATATAGACAGAAACACCCTGAAGCCCTTGGGGATTTTCCCCGTTTTTGTCGAAAATAATGGACCCCCTGCAGCAAAAAGCAGACACTGATAACTCATTGGCTTTTTCTCTGTCAAGATGGGTTTCCTGTAAATACACAATACCGTGTTCAGACAAGGAGATTTTACCAGACTTTTTTATCAAAGAGTTTGTCATCTTTAAGCCGTCATCGATCCCTTTGTAACCTCTAATATTCCATGATAGCACACGTGGTGTAGAAGTTAGTTGTAAAATTTTGAGTACGAAAACATATGCAATACATCAATGGGAAAATAGACACACACGCGGACTAAGAGGGTAATAAAAAGCGGGTGTGGTCACGGTCTAAATTTTGGACAGGGAAAGGCCGACTGTGATATTGCCGAGGGCGCACGTTGTCTGTGATGATACTGAGGGCGCACGTTGCCCCGCCTGTAATTGGTGCGTGCAGCCTTCCTGGTGGTCGTCCCGGCGGTCGTCTGGGTGGTCATTTTGGTAGTCTTCTCGTTGATAGTGTCGGCGGTAGTTTCGGCGATCATATTTATCGGCGTTCGTTACGGTGGTCGTACTCGTGGTAACCTTGGGTGACGTCACGGCGGTCAGCTCAGGGGAAATCTCGGCGGTAATTTCGGTTGCCGCCACGGGCAGCAAGGGTATAGGTTTTCCGGTCGTCCATGGCTGCGTCCACCTTGACGGTCTTCCGTGCGCAGACCGAGCCAACGGTAGTTATCGTGACCTGGTTGGTGATCGCGCTGGCCGTATCGCCCGTGTCGTTTGCAGGTCGTGTCGTGGTATGTTACAGCACCTTGATGCCGTCTGTTACAGCCCTGTTGCTGGCGTGGTCTGCCTCTCTCTCTCTCTCTGTGTGTCTCTCTGTCTGTCTGTCTGTCTGTCTGTCTGTCTCTCTCTCTCTCTCTCTCTCTCTCTCTCTCTCTCTCTCTCTTCTTCTTCTTCTTCTTCTTCTTCTTCTTCTTCTTCTTTCTTCTTCTTCTTCTTCTTCTTCTTCTTCTCTCTTCTCTCTCTCTCTCTCTCTCTCTCTCTCTCTCCTCTCTCTCTCCTCTCCCCCTCTCTCTCTCCCTCCTCCTCTCCCCCTCTCCTCCCTCCCTCCTCTCTCTCTCTCTCTCTCTCTCTCTCTCTCTCTCTCTCTCTCTCTGATCTCGGTTTGGGTCGTCTGCGTCACTGTTTGGGTTTTTTTCCCCAGAACAGACCCGCGAGTTCTCTGCCCACAGTTTGCCTGCCAGGATGCTGGTGCCTCTGTCAGTGGGGTGGATGGTGTCCCTCATCAGCCGCTTGCCCCGCGCTTGGAGGATGAGCCCAAGGAAGGGACGGTTGGAGGGACGTTCCGGGCAGATGGAAGGATTAGGGCGAGAAGACGGTGGGTGGAGGGGGAGAGGGAGAGGGAAGAAATACTTGTAATGCAGATGGACAGGATTTCGTGTTCTGCTCTGCAGGAATGACCAACCCGAATTCTAGGAAAAGAAAAGAGCAGGATTTAATAACATCCCAGACTCTGAACCTGACTTTGCTTCGATCACATGCATTTCAGACTCTGGCTCTGGCTCTGGCTCTGGCTCTGTCCGTCTGTCTGTTTGTCTCTGTCTGTCTGTCTGTCTGTCTGTCTGTCTGGCTGTCTGTCTCTCTCTCTCTCTCTCTCTGTCTGTCTGTCTCTCTCTTCTGTCTGTCTCTCTCTCTCTCTGTCTCTCTGTCTCCTGTCTCTGTCTGTCTGTCTGTCTGTCTGTCTCTCTGTCTGTCTGTCTCTCTCTCTCTCTCTCTCTCCTCTCTCTCTCTCTCAAAATATTGTGTGTGTAACGACGTCACAGAAAAGCTCCAGAATGATATTCATATAAAACTCACTCGATTGTATGGACACTAAGTCTGAACAATAAACCATCTGAAGTCTGAACTCTCTCTCTCTCTCTCTCTCTCTCTCTCTCTCTCTCTCTCTCTCTCTCTCTCTCTCTCTCTCTCTCCTGCTATTGCAAGATTCTTAGTTTCTGTGTCGTTGGGTTTCACCTCAGTCTGTGCGCCCCCTCAATTTTAAGAACACCACCACCACCACCACCACCACAACAACACAACAACAACAACAACAACAACAACAACAACAAAAAAACATATGGTCACACTGGTCTGTTTCACTTTCTCCGTAACAAAAACGATCAAACCTCATTAAACGATCGATTAGTTCGAATTGATTTGAATGATCGATTGATTTGGATTGAGGTCCGACAGTGGATCCAGGATCTGACCATTTAATCAACGAAATTATTACATACTTTTCACTGAGCTCTGACGTTGTAGAATAACTGCTGCCAGTTAATTACTAACTACGAAGTAACAGTTTCCCTAGGAAGAAAGGTGGCAGAGTGGTTAAGACGTTCGCCTGCCAATCCAACGTGTGAGAAGTGCGTGGGTTCGAGCCCTGCCTTTCTCGCCCTTTCTTTCCCAGTTTGAATGATAAATCGAACTGAACGTCAAGTCCATCGGATGGGGACTATAAGCGAGTCGGACCCGTGTGCTTTCCTGGCCCCCCTGCACACGTTAAAGAACCACGGCAGTTGAAAATCGAAAAGAGCAGGGGGTTCCTCGCTGCCCTGGCAAAATTGATGTAAAGTAAAGATAGCCGCCTGGTATTTCTTACCAAGCCACAAAAAATTGTCACTTACTGTTATCGTGTGCCATCGTGTACCGGTGGAAATGGAGGACACGTATAAAACTTCATGTGAGAAAAACTGGGAGAATAATAAATGAGATAAATGAAAATGAGTGACTGATATCTGAATGGTACGGGAAACGACTGAAATGAGCGCTAGTAGGCTGCTCTTCGGCAGGCTCTACCTGGGTAGGCAGACCCGGGAGTGAGTGAGTGAGGTAGTGTGTTTATTGTAAAGCTTGGTCTGCGACCGAGGACAGGCGCTATATAAAATACCCATAAATATCGAATTGTTTTAAACGCTTGCTTTTATTGTTTGTTAAACAGAGATAGATGACTAAAGAAAAGAAGCAACAGCAAAAATAAGAAATATAGGCATAAAGCAAGCCAGAAATAAACAAATAAATCAAGAACCAGCTAACTAGATACACAAACAAGTGAATAAATAAACGAATAAATAAATAAATACATACATAAACAGAACCCGGATATAACCTGAGCAAAGCATAATATATTTATATAAAGTATGGTTATGTTGGTGATAGACATAGCACAGCACAATACATTGTACTGTAGGCAAGCTGTTCGTGTGTAATGTATGCATGCTTTATGGGGATGGGGGGGGAGAGAGTGAAGAATAGAATAGAGACAGACAGAGAGAGAAAGAGAGAGCGCGCGTAAAGATAAAGAGTATGAAAAAAGACAGACAGATAGATGCAAAGACAGACAGACACAGACAAACAGTCAAACACAAAGACAGAAAGGGTTTGGGTCAAAGGCAGTGAAGAGATATCACTGCCACCTTGTACAGTGTCTCCCAAGGAATAGTGAAAGTTTCTCCCTGATATGGACGTTAATGTGTCGCGCTTTGCATGTTCTGTTGAAACAGAGGCACGGGAGATAACCCCATCATCAGTCTGTACTCTACCTGCCTGGCAATATTTTTGTTGTTTCGTAATGAAAGGACTAAGAATTCGGATCTAGCATTCGTTCGACCATACTGAAGATCTGTACTCTCCACCAAAGTGCTTTTTTTTTTATAGGATGAAGCTGTTTGATTTAGCATGTTTTAGTTACATGTTGAGCATTGTCCCACTTTCTAATTGTCGACTTTTTACCTACCTCTCTCTCTCTCTCTCTCTCTCTCTCTCTCTCTCTCGTGAGAGATAGAGAGAAAGAGAGCGGTACGACCATTGCAACAACACATAATAACGGTCAATCCTGCTTTTTTTCTTTTGCACTGGCCATTGTATCTACACTTGTCCAGCAAACAGAGAGCCGTTGGACAATCCAAACTGACATGTCAGGCGTGGCGGCGGTCAGTTACTGACCAATCAGGCGTGGCGGTCAGGTACTGACCAATCAGGCGTTTGGCGGTCAGTTAACCTGCAGCACGTTGGATGTCCCCAACATTGTCTGTGCAGTAAATCAGACGACCGTCAAATGCCTGAGTCATCGGGGACCCAGAAGACTAACGCAAGCTGCATGCATCTGATTCGGAGTGTTGAGGGGCGGGGGGGGGGGGGGGGGGGGGGGGGGGGGGGGGGGGGGAAGTGGGGGTGGGAGGGGGGTGTGGGAGGGGGGTGAGCTATCTGCAATACTGCCTGCATTTCTTAGGAGAAAGGGGCTCCGTTTGGCCCAGTGGTAGAGCATTCAATTGGCTGTTCGTCGTTGCGAGTTTGAATCACACAACAACACTGATAGTAATAATAATAGACATTTATGGGACATGCGCGCGCGCCCCCCCCCCCCCCCAACCCCCCCCCCCCCCCCCCCCCCCCCCCACACACACACATACATACACATGCACATGGAGATGTCTGCACTCGCCCTTCCCCCTCCCCCCTCTCTCTCTCTCTCTCTCTCTCTCTCTCTCTCTCTCTCTCTCTCTCACACACACACACACACCACACACACACACACTGACACACACACTGACACACACGCGCGCGCGCACGCACGCACATACGCAGGCACGCACGCAGGTTTGCACGGACGCACGCATGCATTTGCGCGCGCTCGGTAACACACACACACACACACACACACACACACACACACACACACACACACACACACAACACACACGCACACACATACTCACGCATGCACGCACGCACTCACGCACACACACACACACACACACACACACACACACACACACACACACATACACACACACGCACGCACGCACATACGCAGGCACGCACGCAGGCTTGCACGCACGCACGCATGCATTTGCGCGCGCTCGGTAACACACACACGCACGCACGCACATACGCAGGCACGCACGCAGGCTTGCACGCACGCACGCATGCATTTGCGCGCGCTCGGTAACACACACACACGCGCGCGCGCGCGCGCGCTCGCACACACACGCACGCACTCACTCACGCACTCACGCACACATACACACACACATACAGACATATACACACACGCGCGCGTGCGCGCGTTCACACACACACACACACCAGAGAGACAGACAGACGGGCAGAATGGTCGAGGCAACGTGTCGGTGAAAATTGCAGTCTAAAGAGATGATTCAAAGGAAAAGAAGAGAGAATTCAAAGTGCACAAAGGAAAAGGAAGATTGTTCCATGGAGTGGACGCTCGGAAAGCGAACGAGCGCTCCTCAGACCTGTAGTGACGTAATGGAAGGATTGGAAGGAGATTAGTATCAGCAAAGAAACGCAAAGGCTGGGCAGCAATGTGAAGCTGGGGAAGATCAGAAAGATATGATGGAGCTTGACCCTTCAGAGACTTGGAAACCAACAGATCGTTTGCGACCAGTTCTATTTTGAACCGGAAGCCAGTGAGAGAATGAAGGAGAGCAAGAACATAAATGGATATAGAACCTCTGAAAATTAGTCTGGTTGCAATGTTCTGTATTTTCTCCATCTGACGAATGAGATGTTTTGGACTGTCAGCTAGATGAGAATAATGAAAGTAATCTAGCCGTGAAAGAACAACAGCACGCATTAGAGTTCGGGCGGCATCCTTTAAAAGAGGCAGAAGAGAACTAATGCGGCGGTGTACCAGGTAAAACACACACACACACACACACACACACACACACACACACACACACACACACACACACACGCAAACACGCGCACGCGCACGCGCGCACACACACACTCACTCACTTACGCACGCACGCACACACACACACACACACACACACACACACACACACACACACACACACGACAGCCGGAGGAAACGTACTACTGGAGTGATGACGGCCATTTTCGCTCACCTCCAGATGACCTAGCATTTTTTTTCCTTCTGATGTGTGCGGGGTGGGACTTTGGGTGGGCGGGGGTAGAGATCGGTGATAATGGAGGTGGCGGAGATGGGGTTTGGCTTTAACTGTATATAATTTTTAACAATAAAAACATATTGGAGATGTGAGCTCTACTTTTTTTTTTTATTAGTAATCAACACAGAGGCGAGACTTAATTGTGTTTTGATTATATTATACCAAAGGACTCATCTTTAATTTAGATGCGTTTTGTTTTTTTACTTCATTATTTTTTTCTATTTGTATACTGACTCTTTTTGGTATGTTGATGAAGTGACAGCGGCTGCACTTTCTCTCGCTACTCTTGCGTCATGCGACACAAGAGGCAGCCGAGGAGTTCCATTGTAGTCAGTCCACAGCCAGTGTCCTGACGGTCATCACCGCTCCTAGTGATCCATCGGAAGTCTCCCTCCCCTGCAGGCCTGTCGTCATCTCCTCTTGGGCCGCCCTATGAATCTCAGGGCCTTTGACATCCATTTAAAGTTTTGGTTCGTAAGTCTTGGGGAATGGTGGAGTTTTACGTCATCACAGCAAAAACTGTTAGGGACAAGTTGTTCTTTCGCGGTAGTCTTGGGGAAAAAAATCTTGGAAGTAAAAGTCCTGTCGTTAAGAATCCAAATACATGCCCCTTCCGGCGGAAGCGCCCTCTCCGGTGGCAGTTGTCACGCGGTGGAGGAGGGGGGAGGCAGGGGGAGGGAGAGAAAGGGAGGAGGGCTCCTGTTGTGATCTGACCCTGACCTCTTCGTTCGAGACGAAGTCCTTCCGTTTGGTTGCCAGGATTTAACGTAGGCTTCTGGTGTCAAAGGCATCGGGGTTTTATTGTTTGTTTGTGTGTCTGTTTGTTTTTTCGTTCAGTCGGTGGTTTTTTAGTTTCAAGTTTTGCATCTGTCGAGCAGTGGGATATCACGCGTGGAATTGAAGAAGCTCGACTTCGTTCTAAGTGAAAATGTTTTGCAGTTCCAGATACATAGGTAGATAGATAGATATATAGATAGATGATAGAGAGAGAAATAGATAGATAGATAATTGGGTAGATATATAGATAGATATATCGATTAATAGACAGATTGATTGAGTGAGTGAGTGAGTGAGTGAGTGACAGATGATTGAGTGATTGAGAGATAGTTAAATAGACAGATGCATAAAACGGCTTTATTAGAAGTGAAAATAGTGTGTAGTTCCAGCGAGAGAGAGAGAGAGAGAGAGAGACAGAGAGAGAGACAGAGACAGAGAGACAGAGAGAGAGGCAGTCAGACAGACATACAGACTGACTGGCGGATAGAGACACAGTAAGACAGACAGACAGATATATAGAGATATCACGTACAATTCACGGGTAGACCCCGCACAGCGCAACAACAAAAAAAGGCGATTAACATTCATTGTAGATAAACTCTCGATTAAAAAAAAAAAGTATACGATCTTTTTGCATAGGGACAGACCTAACCAAATTCAAAGTTTCACCACAAAGGTTTCTTCCTGAAGAAACCTGAAAGAGGAAAGTTTGGATTTGGTCATATTTGTCCTTCTCGGAAAAGATCATTGCCACGACTAAGAAGAATCAGCCACCGGTTCTTTGACACTTCAGTGAGCTGGACACTGAATGAAAGTTCTGATCTCTGTCTGGTGGTGATCGATCCGGACAGAGAAAACATCAACTCCGGTACCAAGTTCACATTTCTTCAATTAGAGCAGAAGATTCAGCAATCAATGTTCAATGACCATCGCAAAAGTACCCTAGCAAAAAACTTTTCCGTCTCAATTGCTTTAACTTCTTAAGTCTCTCTCCCTTTACTCTTTCATTCTCTCAGTTATCTGTAGATCATCGAATCGAAAGTTCAAAAAATAACGGGGCGAGACAACCAGTTATCTGTCATGGCGTATTCTAGAATGTTCAAGAATCATGACGTAGCATAGCCTGTCACAATGCATGGTTCTTTCAAGAATAATTCATAAAAGCTTCTGGTACTTTTTTTTTCTTTTGCCTTTTACTGATTCTTTCAATGCAAGACATCCACAATCAATATAAATGTGTGCATACGCCAGTTGGTCAGCAAAAGTCACATTGAACTTAACATGGACAAAGCGAATCCCAAAATCGGTGTATCTGAACCGACCGGTTATCATCATAAATGAAATTGTACTAATTGTAACTAACATTTGTTTTAATTGTTTTTAGATAGATAGATAGATAGATAGATGGATGGATGGATGGATGGATAGATAGATAGATAGACTGACACACACACGGACAGATATATACATACATACATGTATACATACATGTATACATATTGTACATACATACATTGATAGATAGAGTACATTCAGAGACAGACAGACAGACAGACAAGAGAGAGAGAGAGAGAGAGAGTGAATGAAAAACAGATAGACGGACGGACGGGGACTGACGGACTTACGGACAGACAGACGAACGGACAAACAAACAGATAGGTAGGAATGTAGTAGTTAGACACGTACATACGTATGTACTCACGTAGATACAATAACTGATACTTACGAATCTTTCATGACGTCAGAGCTGCTGTGACTTCCACTGTCGGCTGAATGGTAACCAGTAGGACTTGACGTGAACTGAGAGTCTCGTGCGCGAGGTCTGGTTGGTCCACTGGTTACAGCATTCTTCCCTTCATCCCGGGATCGTGGGCTCAATGCCTGCTTTAGCCTGCTAGGCCTATAGTGAGAGACATTTCCCCTTCCGAGCCAACGTCTTTGCAGACTCTCTTTCGCCTTCCCTCTACACTCTCCCTCCTTTTCCCGCATTCCCTCCTTCCTCCGCTTTTCCTCCATCTCCATGTCCTGGGATGAGACTGTAAGCTAAAATCATGCCTGCGAATGTCCCAAAATGCACACCAAATGCCATGTTACCGTTCGCAGAAGAGTAGGCTATCGCGTGCCGGCAAAACGCATGACAAAAAAAAATACACATTGATGCCGTGTTCAGGCACCATTCCCGAAGACGGAGTGTGGATGCATTAATGGTCACGTGCACTAAAAACCTCACTGGTGGAAAACTCCGGGGATATAGCCAAAGACCGGAGGGGAAGTACTAGAAGAGAGGGATGCCGTGACCGATGTTTGAGAGATATTTCCACAGTACTGTCCTCAGCCATGCACGACAAGACAGTAGTGTTGTAGCCAACCCGGCCTTGCTCATTCTTCGTTCCGCTCACCCTACGGGAAATATCCATGCGAAGAAAGGCTCCAGCTGACAAGGGATAATCACTCGTGACAGACTTCATCAGAAAACTAAACAGTTCTGATTGCAGTCACTATGTCATATGAAAACATTATGGATGCAGTTCATAGTCAGAAAAACCAAAGTGTGTTGATTACCAGCCAGTAACTTGAGGGAATTTGGTAGTGTTTATGAACAGATCTGCCTGTGATCCTATAAACAGCTGCCGGTTTGTGGGAAGAACAGGATCCGAGTCATAAAGGGCACGAAAAAAGCATCATAGGAATGTTTCAGCTGGATCTCATCGAGGAGGGAGCAAAGGGATATTTCTCAACGTTGAATGGGTGTCCAGTGGCTAAGCGGTTAAGACATCCGTCACAGGAGGTGCTGAGTCGAATCCCGACGGCAGCGGATAAAACAAAAAGGTTGCAGGAGAAGGAATCCAGCCGTCATGACCTTGTTGCAGCCCCATGGGAGTCTAAAGCGTCCTGCAGACGAAGGAGATATTGACCGTGTTGAGATAAGTTCTCAGGCATACCACACTCCGCGGACCTAGCAAGCCACACGCAATACACGCTGTTGGTACATTTGCATACGTGACCTTTCACCTTGCTTTATACGCGCGCACTCTCTCTACCACCGTTCAAACGAAGAAATTGAAGTTCTTGTGAGATCAGTACAAAACAAAAATTTGGCAGCGGTCAGATATTAGCGGCCAGTCAATAATGTTTTAATACCAACGTAGATACCTGCACATAAACTTGGATATTGGAGCCAAACCAATATATGTGTTCCGGTATCGATCGTCGGTGTACGTGAGAAGCCTACCTGTACCTCGTTTCACACAGGCTTATTATTACTTTATTAAAGATATTTTACCACATTCAGTCGATTTTAGGAAGTTGCATGCGCTTCAAATTTACGTGTGTAATTGAGTCTCTCTTCAGTTCACTGCATGTTTGAACTTATGAATACTCTATGTGATCGCATTAATAACTGAATCGGTATCCGTGAACCAGTCGCCAGTTCGGAAGGGATATAAGCCTCGCATGGGTTAATTACTCCTGATCCGAAAAAAAAAAAAACGAGTTGGACAATTGCAAGCAATATTGGTAGGGGAAGATAACCCGAAGAGAACACTGTTTTAATATGCAAACTGTCCGCTCGCAACATAAGGGACAACTTTATCCAACGCTTGAAACCGTGTTGCTCAGTCCGTCAAGCCTCAAAACGGGCAGCGCGCCTCCTAAAAAGCTCAGCGCCGAAACATTCCCATGACGTGATCCTCTTCTCTGAAGACTTTTCGCTGTCAGGATCTCCTTTGAGTTACCTCCTACAGCACTCGTGGCCGAGGTGTGAGCCGTGGACGTGAGCAGCTCGCAGGCAGCACGGTGACCACCCTGCCCAGACTGGCAACAGAAGCCACAGCCTCCTTCCTTAATGGGTGGTTCCACCCGTGTGTGTTTCATGAGTCGTTAGTGATGGTACAGCGGTCTGACTCTTTGATGCCCAATCATTCACAGCCCAGAGAGGCAGCATAGGAGATCCTGCTTACAAGCCCTCTGTGACTCTTTTCCTTGTGGAACAA
>JADBJO010004234.1:48976-63976 GCA_016801955.1 Conus betulinus | reverse complement strand
CCTCCTAAATGACTGTCGATGGGGTCTCCGTGCCGTCATTTGACAATCTGGGTTCTCAGCTGAGGAAAGAAAAATGAATCGTGGTATCTGACGAACCGGAAGTCAGATGGAGGCACCCTTTGACATGCGCAGTAGTGTCTAATCAGCCAGAGGATCACGTCCGCTGCATCGTCACGTTTCAAGGGTGTGTGCCTCTGATCGTCTGTTAGAGTTGTTGGCGTGGACTTGTGTGTGTGTGTGTGTATGTGTGTGTGTGCGTGTGTGTGTGTGTGTGTGTGTGTGTGTGTGTGTGTGTGTGTGTGTGTGTGTGTGTGTGTGTGTGTGTGTGTGTGTGCGTGCGTGCGTGCGTGTGTGTGTGTGTGTGTGTGTGTGTGTGTGTGTGTGTGTGTGTGTGTGTGTGTGTGTGTGTGTGTGTGTGTGTGTGTGTGTGTGTGTGTGTGTGTGTGTGAACGCGCGCGAGAGCGAGCGAGCGAGCGAGCAAGCGAGCGAGAAAGAGAGAGAGAGAGAAAGAGGGTGGGGGGGGGGGGGGCCCTCAAGCATGGAGATAATGGCCATGTCTCTCTACCACTAACAGAATCGTTGACCGAAATGTGGCTAGTGTTATCTGACTTTTTCTTGCTGGAACGAATGAAACTGGGTTGTCAATCTTGTAGAACTGGAAAGGAAATCATTGGCGAAGCAGCCAGTCATGATCAGCCATAATAAACAAACCCAAGGTTACTTGTGCTCACTTGGTGACACCATTAATCCACAGGACTTCCACGAACGCTGCTTTTGGACCCCAGTCATCAAGTATTCAAGCAGACAAGAGACACACGGAAACAAACAAGGACGAGGAAACTTACTGAATAGTTTAAGTACTTAACGTAGATTCTGTCACCCAACAAAGTGTGTCAGATAACTGAAAATTAAGAACAGCATTTAAAATTGGCTATATCCTTCCCGTTCTCCCAGACTAAACACTGAACAAGTCTTGTTGAATCTATCTGGACATTATCCCTCATTGATAAGGAAAGGACATTTTTTACCGTTATCTGACAGCCCAGGGCTTCAGCTTGGGGAAACCAAGAGTCTGGAATTGAGAGATTTGTCTCGCAATGCGGGCTGTAAATCACGTGTGCCATTTGCTGTATTTGCAGGCCTGCTTGCCTCAATTCGTTCATCAATACCTGTGGCAAAAATGAGTTTTGCAGAGTCATGTTAACAATGGAGGTAATGGCGGTGCCCCTTTGCTATCAATAAAACTTTCAGTCGATAGCTTGCAAGTGCTATAGCCTCATTAATTTTAGTTATTTATTTCTTGGAACCAGTTAACATTTATGTATAAAAATTTCATTTTTTGTAGAGCCCTCTCTCTCTCTCTCTCTCTCTCTCTCTCTCTCTCTCTCTCTCTCTCTCTCTCTCTCTCTCTCTCATATTTCAAAGGAGGGTGGCAGATACTGAGCAAAAGTTGAAGCAATGAGCTGAAGAAAGTAATGGCTAGAATTCCTAGTAGAACCATTTAATCTGTCTGATTAAAATACCCACAGTAGTATACAACATGACGGTAGCCACATAATCTTGAAATTGTTTTTACTTGTATAGATGCTGTTCGTATTTGTAAAACTTCAATTTATTCCAAAGTGAGCCTGATTATTGATTGAGATATTGATTCTTTCTCTGTTTATTATTTATTTGGTTTCTTGTTTAGATATGAATATGCGTCTGTAAAGATTTAGACACAAGAAACACATACGAATCCTTCACCTTACTATGATCTGAGTCCAAGAATCCTGGAGGGGTTTTAATGCAGTTTTCACTTTGAACAAGTGTCTCTTATTCTGAAACTGTAAGCAGCACACATGAACCTTTCTAGTCTCAGTAACATTCTATGAATTAAAGACCTCATTTATTGACGTACAAAATACCTCAATTGATTATTGTATCAGCACAACTTGAGACGTGCCCAGGCCTTCTAAACGAAACGAATTTGACAACTATAGTCTTCAAAACAGGACTGAGAAAGCATTTGGTGAATAGAAATCTATTGAAAACAGAGAAGATTTACTTTGTGTTGATGCCATTATAGGAAACAATTTTGAACTAAAGAACGCTGTGGAAACGCTCGTTTCTATACAACCCCATTTCTGAGAGTGTTCAACTTACATGCGTATCCCTTTTTTACAAACAGCTCCCCCCAACACTTTGAGGAGATATGTATTAATATCCGTGAAACCTATTAAAATACTGGACCGTGATATATTCCATAGCTAACTGTCCTCCTAAATGATTGTCCAGGGGTCTCTTTGCCGTTATCTCACTCACAATCTCGGTTCTCTTCTCTGTCGAAAAAAAAAAATGAATCGTGAGATCTGATGAACCGGTAGTCAGTAGGAAGGCACACTCTGTCATGCGCAGTAGTGTCTAATCAGGCAGACGATCACGTCCGCTGTATCATCACGTTTCAACGGTTTGTGCCTATGTTCGTCTGTCAAAGCTGTCGGCGAGGACTTGTTTGAGAGAGAGAGAGAGAGAGAGAGGGGGGGGGGGTGAAAGAGTGAGAGAGAGAGGAGAAAGAGAGAGAGAGAGAGAGAGTGAGAGAGAGAGAGAGGGGGGGGAGTGAGAGAGAGAAAAGCCTCATGCATGGAGATAATGGTTATGTGTCTCTACCGCTAACAGAATCATTGACCGAAATTTGACTGGTATTAACTTCTTTTTGTTGGTGGGAACGAATGAATCTGGGTTGTCAATCTTATTAAATTGGAAAAGAAATCCTTGGTGAAACAGCTGTCATAAACAAAGCAAGGCTACTGTTGCTCCCTTGGTGACACCATTAATCCACAGGACTTCAACGAACGCTACCCATTTACAAAGTACCCAAGCGGACAAGACACACAGAGAACGAACAAGGACAAGGAAACTTACCGAATAGTTTCGGTACTTAACATAGATTTCCATACCCTGCAAAATGTTAGTTAAGTGGAAATTGACAACTACATTAACATTGACGATCCCCCTCCCACCCTCCCGGATTAAATGCTAAACATTTTTTACCCTGTCTGTACAGCATCCATCATTGACACGGTAAGGACATTTTTTTTTAGCATTATCTACAACCTGGGGCTTCTGCTAGTAAAAAGAAATTCTGGAATAGAGAGATTTGACACGCTCAGTGGGCTTTAATTCACGTATGCCATTTGCTTTATTTACACGTCTACTTGCTACAATTCGTCCACCAATACTAATGGCGAAAATGAGTTTTACAGCGTCAGAGAGAGAGAGAGAGAGAGAGAGAGAGAGAGAGAGAGAGAGAGAGAGAGAGAGAGAGAGAGAGAGACAGACAGATAGACAGACAGATAGACAGACAGATAGACTGACAGACAGACAGACAGACAGACAGAGAGTAGGTCTCAAGCATGGAGATAATGGCCATGTCTTTTTACCACCACTAGAATCATTGACCGACATTTGGTTCGTATCAAGCTTTTTCTTGCTGGAACGAATGAAGCTGGGATGTCAATCTCATGAAATGGAAAAACGGAATCTTTGGTGATATGGCCAGACATCAACAGCCATAATACACACAGCAAGGCTAGGTTTTACATTTTCTCCCTTGTTGCTACCATTAATCCGCAAGAGTATTGTTTGTCTGTCAAGTAGTTTTACCATACTGATTTCAACTTGAAGCCTCTGTCGGATAGTCCTTCGCATAGGTTCATCGTACTGATCATGAATGAACGCTTCTGTCATACAGGCTCATCATTACAAACCATGAATCAACACCTTTGTCAGATAGTGTAATATACTGCATGTGAATTAGTCTCCTGTTATTCTAAGCTTACCACATTTATCGTGACTATAGCTTCTGCCAGACACCCTCATAATACTGATGGTGGATTAGCACCTCTGGCAGATCGCCTTAGCATACTGGCCGTGTATTAACCTTATTGTCAGATCGCCTCACCATGTTGATCAGCCGTGATTTAACAACACTGTTATTTAGTCTTAGTATACTGGTCGTGTCCTGTTGATTGCAACAGCAATTGTAACGTACTGACACAAAAAAAAAAAAAACGCGCGGCTTTGGTATCAATTCATCAGGTACTATGCAGACCAGAGACACAGAGATCAAACAAGGGAAGTCTCAAAATGACTTCCGCTCTTCTCAATGTACTCCTACATAGATATTTAATGTAGATCCACCCGCACTCGGTGAAAAGTTAATGAAACAGAAACTGATGACCACAATAAAATTGGTGACTTCCATCAACTCCCCCCCCCCCCCCCCACCCCACCACCACCACCCCTTCCTAAAATGCTATAGGAAAAAAGGTCTGTTTAGACGGCATCCATCATTAATAAGGTAATAAGAAAAGGACTTTTGTTAGCTTCATCTGACAGCCTAGGGTTTTTGCAGGGGAAAAAAAGAGTCTGGGATTGAGAAATTTGTCACGTACGGTGGACTCTCATTCACGTGTGCCATTTCCTGTCGCTACAAATCTACTCGCCCCAGTTCGTCAGTCGAAACTAATGTCGAAAATAAATCTGACAGAATCAACTTTAACAATGGAGATAATGCTAGTGTGCTTCCTGCTACCTGCAAAACTTTCAGCCGACATTTTGCAAAAGCTGTAGCCTGATTTGTTTCAGTTATTTGTCTTCAGACTTAGTACAGCTGTTTATCTGTGGCTATAAGCAACTTTAGCTTAAGGATCTTTTATTTTGCTGAGCTTATTTCAATTGAAATAATCGTTTTCATTAGTGCCACAGTATGTCATACGGTGCTAATGATGAAAATGTGTCCAGTTTACTGTTCTGACATCAATATCATTTCAAATTTAATACGTTCGGGTGTACAGATAAGCTTTAGTGTTTAGTGATCAGGTTAAAACACCTATTCAGATGGTTTACAGGTCTACTTTCAGCGTCATTACCTGCAGTACCATTGTTGTCCATTCTGGTCTGTGCACTTCGTGTACAGGTCGGATCGGTGGCTTGAATAAACAACATTTGACGCCACAGACTCTGGATGGTACCGGAGATTCGCATTCTGAGATCTGACAGATTATATTGTGTTGTAGTGTACTGAACTGTCTTGTATTACATAGCATTGCATTGCATTATTCTGTATTTCCAAAGTCTAGTTGTTGCAGGCTTTTTTTTTTTTTACAAAATGGGGGCTCTAGACATCCCACACACGCACACACGCACACACACACACACACATGCACGCACGCACATGTACGCACGCACGCACGCACGCACGCACGCACGCACACACACACACACACACACACACACACACACACACACACACACACACACATTCAACTGTGATAAGGGACACAACACATACACACACACACACACACAACACCCTATAAACACACTTTACGATGCGATTAGGGGTAAGGGATATAAGGAACACAGTCTTACATTACAAATCTCTCGGTTAGTCTCCTCAAAGGTTTCCCTTTTCACACTGGACATGTGTACCCTATGTTGAGTACATGAGTAGTATATAGGAACCCTTCAGCTCAATACAATATTGTCTAAGTTCAAGAAGCCAACAGTTGACTCTCAAACCACTTCCATCAATTAATAAACTAGTACACTTCAGAACAGTACAGAGCCTGACAAGAGTATTGATATATAGGTCAAACGCGCCCACTGAAAATGCTGACTCAATATACAGCACCCACCTCCACCCCTACTACGCCTCCCCCTCCAAAACAAAAAGTAAAGAAAGACAAAGATTGACTGACCAGTGCTCCTTACAGACAGGTCGAGTACCCTTGTTGACGTCATTCGCGCGCCAGATTCTGTATTGAGAAAGGAGCCTTGCACTGTGGGATCTGGTAAACCGGAAAGTCACGGAGGGGCACCCTCTCTGGCATGCGCGGCAGTGTCTGATCAAGGAGACAGTCACGTCCGCTGCATTATCACGTTCCACGTGTACGTGTCTCTGTGCATGTGCCAAAGCTGATGGCAAAGACTTGTCTGTGACAGTCAGACCTAAAGATGGAGATAATGGCTGCGCCTCTCTGCCACCAACGGAATTGTTGGCCGACATTTGCCCAGTATCGACTGATTTTCTTTCTTTATTTTTTTTTTCAAGAAAATGAATGAAATTGGGTTGTCAAAGGAAATCATTCATGAAATGGCTAGACACATGAATGAATAAAGAAAGTTACTTTTGATCCCATGGTGATAACTTTAATCCACAGGCTGTCAGAACTCATTCGTCAAGTATACACGCAGACAAGAGGCGGAGAGAAACAAACAAGATAACTTCATCGCTAGGAAATTCTAACCGTTCAGATATACCCTGATCTAGGTACTTAAGATAGACTCACTCACGGTCTGCAGAAATGTAAATAAACTTTAACAGCCAAAATTAAAATTGGGGGGTTCCACTTCCAACCGCCATCAGGTCCCTCCTCTCCCCAACTAACGTTACTTTTTAGCAGAGAAATTAATTAACTTTAAACGACCAAAATTAAAATGGGGGCCCCACCCCCAACCCCCATCACGACCCACCTCTCCCATGCAGTATCATATACTCCTTTTAGAAAATATCTGGAAGGCACACACGATTGACAAGGAAAAGACTTTGTGTTAGTGGCATCTAACTGCACTGGGGTTCTACTGGGAAGAAAGAGTCTGGAATCATAAGATCTGCCATGCACAGCAGTGGCTAATCAGGCAGACATTTGATGTGTTGTTTGCTGCCTTTACACGTCGGCAAGCCACATCTGATGACGAAGACCTGTCTGGTACAATCAGTTTTTAAAAAATGATATAATGGCAGTGTCCCTCAGCCACTGGTTAAAACAGCGACCAGTATTTTTTGAATATAGTTTCAGTATTGTTTTGTATTAGCAAAGTTTTTTTTTTTTATTTACCAGCTAAGACAACATTTCTTCTGCAGCCCATACTTTGCTGAAGTTGTTCTTGTTATGTTTAGGTACCCTTCTTTGTCAGTTGGAGTGTTTAATGTAAAGATGTCCAGTATGGTGACATCTCCATCGCTGGCCATCTAAAAACTGACAAAACTGTTTACGCTGATTCGTTACATTCATTTCTGTAGTTTTTTGTTTTACTTTCTGAAGCGAATGCTAATGAAGTCAAGCTATGTGTCGTTCATGGACTGTTTCATAGAAATTGTTTTGATTTTTCTTCTTGCTTGAATTCAGAGGAGAACGTGTTCAGGACCTGTGCAGTTGTATTCATAATAAATCCGTCTTTGGGCTTTCTGTTAGAGTGAAAGTAAGCATAACTATTTTCTGACAAATGTGATGTGATTTTTTACTCTCTCTCTCTCTCTCTCTCTCTCTCTCTCTCTCTCTCTCTCTCTCTCTCAACCTGTCTGTCTAATCTCTCTCTCTCTCATCTCTCTCTCTCTCCTCTCTCTCTCTCTCTCTCTCATCTCTCTCTCTCTCTCTCTCTCTCCTCTCTCTCTCTCTCTCTCTCTCTCTCTCTCTCTCTCTGTCTCCCTCTCTCCTCTCTCTCTCTTTCTCTGTCTGTCTCTTTCTTTCTCTCTCTCTCTCTCTCTCTCTCTCTCTCTCTCTCTCTCTCTCTCTCTCAGTGTGTTTAAGGCAAATCCTCTGCCACACAATGATATTTCAGTTACAGTATTGCGGAGGAGGAGCTCTGAACAATTTTTCGCTTTGAATATATGTCACTTATATGCTTTAGATATACGTGGCACACAGAGATCCTATGATCTATAGGTTAGAGTATCCTCAGAGTTGCCTAATTCCCATTTCTCTTTGCACTTGTGTCATTAAAAATCGATACATGCCTGGCACAAATGAACCCTTCAACTCACTGTGACACTGTCTCAGTTGAAGAACCAAAGGCTTGACTTGCCAAACACCTCTATCGACTAGATTATTAGGGCATTTAGAGATGCATCCATTTTCAGCATGCAAGCCTTCATAACAACAAAAGACCTGGCTACAATATCAATATCGATGAAACGCCCACTGTAATATTGACTCAGCATACATGTCCCCAATGTTACCCCATTCTCCCTCTCCCTCTCTCTCCTCCCCCCCCCCCCCCCTCTGTGTGTGTGTGTGTGTGTGTGTGTGTGTGTGTGTGTGTGTGTGTGTGTGTGTGTGTGTGTGTGTGTGCGCGCTAAATTGTAGCCACAAGACCTTCTTCTCTTATTTATTAATAAATATTTATTAATTTATTTGTCCCATCACCTTTAAATCATGCGCAGTGTGGTCTCAAACCTTAGCGTATGTGGTGTAGCGTGAAGGACTAGTCTGCATGCAGTGACGCCTCCCTGATGACACTGAAACTCTCTCTCTCTCTCTCTCTCTCTCTCTCTCTCTCTCTCTCTCTCTCTCTCTCTCTCTTCACGTCAGAAGAGGGACAGTAGGAAAACGTTGAAGCAGTGAAATGAAAAAAAAGTTAAAAGTTCCTAGCAAAAGCAGCTGCATTTAATCTTAGAAAAAAAAAGTATTACTAACTTTATGCAGGATGTCAGTTACATCATCTTGAAACTGAAATCACTTGTATGAATACTAATGATATTTCCAAAATCCAGCCCCCCATCCCCAACCCCCTCCCCCAAATTCGGGACTGTTTACGATAACAGATATACATCAATTTTCTTATTTTGTGTTTTTCTTGCTGAAGGTTGAAAACGTGTTTCTAAAGCTCTAGACACAAGCGTCAAACACAGATCCGTTCGCACACTGTGATAGCGCAGTTACAGTGTCTCAGAGGGGCACTGGTTAATTCTTAGCTTTGAGCAGTTGTCACCAAGACTTGGATGTATGTGACTAAAACAGGAATCCTGTAGCTTACCATCATCGTTCATTCGAAAGTATCCTCAAGGGAGTCTAATTCCCTGGTCACTTTGGACGTGTGTCCCGATCGTTCAATATATGAGTGGCACACATGAACTCTTCAACTCACTGTGATATTGTCTCAGTTCAAGAAGACAAGTGCCGTCTTCCAACATACATGAGTTTGATTACCTCATCAGCGCACTTAGAGTTACTTCAATACTCGGCAAGCTTTCTTAACAAAACAGAACCTGAGAACTATGTTGATATCCGTGAAAAACCCACTTAAAAGCTGGCACAGTATACAGCCCCCACCCCCCACCCACGCCCTTCTTTCATTAAAAAAAAAGGTGTCTGATCAGTACTCCTCACTGACAGGTCAAGCGCTCTTCTTGGCGTCATTTGACAAACCCAGATTCCCTACTGAGAAAAGAGGCTGGAATCTGATGAGTCAGGAATCACAGAGGTACTGCCTGGCATGCACAGCAGAGTCTGATCAGTCAGACGACCAAGTCCGCTGTATCATCACGTTTCCAGTGCACGTGCCTTTATCCGTCTGTCAAGACTGATGGCAAAGACTGGTCTGACTGGGAGAGTCAGTTTTTTTCAGCTGGAAATCACGGCCGCATCTGTCTGTCACTAACGAACTCATTGACCAACATTGGTCCATTATTGTGTGATTGCCTTGAACAAGTAGAACTGGGTTAAACAATCTTATAAGCTATAAAAGGATATTTTTCATGAGGCGACCAGTGAATGAGGAAGATCACTTTTGATCTCATGGTGATGCCTTTATCCACAGGGATTCCCAACCTTTTTTTTTTAAAATACAAATTGGGGCTGTTCATTCCTTAATTATGAACTTTTAGTTTTTTTTTTGTTTGTTTTCGTGTTTAAATTTGAATATGCGTTTCTAGTGATCTTGATATAAGTGTCAAACATAAATCCTGTAACGCACTGTGATATCTTAGTTGACGTATCCTAGAGGAGTTTCTCATGATTTTTCATATTGAATATATGTCACTAATGCTTAAGATATTGACACACAGAAACCTAATATCTCTATGTTAAATTACCCTCAAGGGAGTCTAATTCTATTCTCACTTTCGACATGTATCCCTAATGTTCAAATGTACAATATATGGATGGCACATACGGATTCTTCCACTGACTGTGATATTGTCTCAGGTTAAGGGTCCAAGAGTGAACTTTCAAATCACCGCCATTGACTAGCATATTAGCGTATTTCGAGATGTATCCGTTCTCAGCAAGTTTTCACAACAAAGCAGACTTGAACAACTATATCACTATCGGTGAAACACCACCCACTAAAATGCGAAATCAATGTACACAGCACCCAACTCCACACCCATTCCTTCGCCCTTAAAAAAAAAACTGTCTAACCCATACTCATTACTGCAAGGTTGCGCGCGCTCTTGACGTCACTGAACCATCTGTTGCCTCCACTGAGAAGAGAGTGTTGGACTATGGTATCTGATGAGCTGAAAATCACAGGCAGGCTCTGTCTAGCATGTGCAGCAGTGTCTGATCAGGCAGACGATCACATCCGCTGTATTATCACGTATCAAATGCACGTGCCTCTATTCGTCTGTCAAAGCTGACGGCAAAAACTTGTCTGAGACAGGTTCATATCCAAAGACGGAGATAATGGCCACGTCTTTCCGCCACCATCGAACTTGTTAACCGACATTTGGCCAGTATTGACTGATTTTTTTTTTTTTTGGCATGGAATTAATAAAAGTGGGTTATCATTCTTATACAGTTTCAAAAAAAAACCTTGATTAAGTGGTCAGACATAATCAGTCGGTAATGAATGAAAACAGAAGGTTACTTTTGATCGCATAGTGACACCGTTGATCCATAGGACTCCCCAGCGAACGCTACCTTCAGTACCCATTCTCCAAACGCACATGCAGACTAGAGACAGAGAAAACAAATGAGGGGGGTCATGAAGTTCTAAGTTTCTGGATGTCATGGATTCACAACATTCAGCAAAAAATGATTTAAACAGAAGCAATCGCAGTTAAACCTAGCGGTCTCTCCCCCAACCTCTATCCTTTCTTCGACTCCCCAATGAAAGGCTACTCCAGCTTAAAAAAATGTCTGGAAGGAACACACGATTGATAAGGAGAGGACCTCTGTTTACAATCATCTGACTGCCTGAAGGCTCTGTCGGGAAACCAAGAGTCTTGGAGATCTGGGAGGCACAGCAATGTCTAGTCAAGCATGTATCTAGTGTGTCGTTGCCTGTCATTACAAGTCCTGAAGCAACGACTCGTCAGTCAAAGCCGACGACGAAGATAATTTGTTACGATCATACCCAAAAATGGAATTAAGGGCAGCATCTTTCAGCCCCTAAACAAAACTGTGACCTTTTTAGGAATATCACAGCTTCCCCCCCCCCCCCCCCCTCCCATTCCCTCATCCCCGCCTTTTTTTTGCCAGCAGCGTCGTCGTTTGCTTATTTACGGGGTAAAGCTTACTCTGGTCAAGTTTTTCTGATTGCATTTGAAGTAGCATTCTTTGTCACAGCTGCTGTTTCTCCGTTGTCAACATTGTTTCAAGTGATTTGTTTCGCGACTTACTTGATTTCTCTGCTTTCTTGCTTGAATGGAAGTGAAGTCAAGTTATCTGCCCTCTGAGGTACATACTGTTAACATAGGTTGTTTAATCGTTGCTTCTTGATTGAATGCAGAGGAGAAAGGGTTCAGGGCAGGTTTAGACGTGTCAATGATAAAGCTCTCTTCGCTTCAGGCCTTCTATAAGAGAGCAAAAAAAAAACTGGATATTTTCTGACAACTATGGTCTGTTTTTATACTCTCTCTCTCTCTTCTCTCCTCTCTCTCCTCTCTCTCTCTCTCTCTCTCTCTCTCTGTGTGTGTGTGTGTGTGTGTGTATGTGTGTGTGTGTGTGTGTGTGTGTGGAGAGAGAGAGAGAGAGAGAGAGAGAGAGAGAGAGAGAGAGAGAGAGAAATAACCACGTGTCTCAGCCACTGAAAGAACAGTGTTAATTGTTTTTTAAGCCAGTATGGACTGATTCTCTTCCTGTTTTGAGCAAATGAAGTTGGGTTATTAATTTATCAAAGTTAAGAGAAAGTCTCCAGTGAGGAAGAAGGACAAAGACCGTCAAAAATAAAGAAGGAGGATAACATCTGCAGCTATTATTACACAATTGATTCACACAACCCCAAACGAATTCTGATTGCGATACGTATTCCGCTAACACATATGCATGCAAAAGACACACAGATAAAGAATGAAGCCCCCCCCCCCCCCCCCCCCACACACACACACACACACAGAAGACATTCCAAGCCTGTTGGCATACTACGATATTGACAGTTCACGTGAATCCCCTCACACAGACACACACACACACACACTCGCGCGCGCGCGCGCACACACACACACACACACACACACACACACACACACACACACACACACACACACACACGCATGCACGCACGCACGCACGCACGCATACACACACACACACACACACACACACACACACACACACACACACACACACACACACAGTGAAACTTTATTCAAACAGGAACTGACAAAAGAAACTAAACCCAGTAAAACCTCCTTTAAAGTAGTTACCAAGTTTGAAAAAAAAAAATAACTCTGTGTGAATGGCACATATCACTCACAAAGAGACGACGACTTTTACTGGCTTCAACTGACAGCCATGGGGTTCTGCTGGAACGGTGAGGTAAGTTAGGCACAGTGCGGTCTAATGAGGCAGATAGTCCCAAGTGCCACGGTTCGCGCCACAATTCGTCCATTGGAACAAATGACAAAAACGAGTCTGACACCGATCAACTCTGAAATAACGACGGGGATAAAGGTGGTATCACGCTGTGAGTTAAGAGAACCTTTGACCGAAATGTGACCAGTATTGTTGCCGTATTATTTTGTAATTGTTTTGTTTTTGGTCTGGTTTGTTTGTTTTTTGTTGTTTTTTTTGTTATTGTTTTGTTTTGTTTTTTGTTGTTTGTTTGTTTAGTTGTAAAGCTAGTTATGTCGAAAAATGTAGTTTGGGGAGCCTTTTTTATTACATGAAGTTGCTTCGTAATATAAATTTTCAGGTGCTACTCTTTGTTAGTTGGAGCTTTTGGTTAAACGAGGCCCACTACATCGCCAGCTGAAACGCTGGCTGTCTACGAGTGACAACACTTTTACCATTTTTTGTGTATACTGATTGCTTTACTTTTTAGGATGAATGGAAATGCAGTAAGGTTACTTTTCTTGTAAGATATGGATAGTTTCACACACACACACACACACACACACACACACACACACACACACACACACACACACACACACACACATATGGATTAATTCACATCATTGTTGGATGGGGGAAAGCGTTTATGTCAATTGCTTCCCGAAAGAGAATGACATTTTACTTCAGATATAACAATGATTTGATTTATATTTGGATGGGATTTGAAGAACGAATCAAATACAGGGTACGGTATATGAATATAAAAAAAAAATCGAATAGACTACAAACTGTCCTTACTCTACTTTAAATCTTTGAAATCCTTTCTGATCTCCTTCAGCTCCATGTTCCTTCTAGACATTTGCGTTCTTCTACCGACAACACTCTGCTCGAAATCCCTCGATTTCGAACTAAAACCTATGGCGATCGTTTCTTTTTTCTTTTCAGGGTCCGGTTTCTTGGAATAAACTCCCAGTATCTTTGCGTAGTTCAAACTCTCTGTCTTCCTTCAAGGCATCTCTTAAAACAACCCTCTTCACCTATCAATAGCAGTTCTTTCTTCCCTTTTTCCCTACCCATCAAATTGATTCTGAGACGCGCGCGCGTGTGTGTGTATGTGTGTGTGTGTGTGTGTGTGTGTGTGTGTGTGTGTGTGTGTGTGTGTGTGTGTGTGTGTGTGTGTGCACGAGTGCTGTGTGTGTCAATATGCATCCTTAATTGTAGGTGTATTTGCTTATTGCAAATCTTCTTATTGGTTTCATTTGTCTTTTTCGAAAAGTCTTTTTCTGTATTTGTAAGCGCTTAGGGCTTATGATGCAAGAATAAGTGCCCATAAATAAGCATTATCATGATATCATTTAACATCTCTCTCTCTCTCTCTCTCTCTCTCCTCTCGCTCTCTCTCTCTCTCTCTCTCTGTGTGTGTGTGTGTGTGTGTGTGTGTGTGTGTGTGTGTGTGTGTGTGTGTGTGTGTGTGTGTGTGTGTGTGTGCACCTCTCCTCAGCCTCCTCTCCCTTTCTCTATAGCCTTCCCCATTTCAATCACTCACCTTCTCCCACTCATTTTTTTTTTGTCTTGCTCTATACTTAGAGAGAGAGAGAGAGAGAGAGAGAGAGAGAGAGAGAGAGAGAGGCAGGGCGACGTTGTTAAGGTCAAGTGCCTGAAGTCATTTCATCGGTGGTGAGACCGATAGCCCTCTGAGATCGATGCCCTGCTGTATGCCAGCCATATAATCCAGGACCATTTGAAACGACTCTGAAAGGGACCTCAAACAATTAGCAGGTCTGGGTCTAAGCACACACGCCTGTTCTCCATCCAGCGCGAAACCTCCACGAAGACAGAGAGACACACTTGAAAGCAGTGAGATGGCCGGTAGACATGGTGGTCTAATTGCCTTTGAACCTGTCAGACGTGTCCCACTTATTGACAGGGTGAGCGGACTTGTTGACGTCATTGTTGACGTCACTCAACAACCTTGGATTCCAACTGGAAAAGGCTGACGAGACTTAAGGATCTGACGGACGGGAAGTCAGGAAGGAGAGGAACGCCATCTAGGACGTACAGGAGTGTTTAATCAAGCGGACGATCACGTCCGCCGTTTTTTCTCGATAGAAGTCTGCTGTCAGTCTCGGAGAATCGGAGTTGACGGGCGAAGAAGTCTCTGCGACAGGAGTCAGTTTCAAAGATGGAAAAAAAAAAAAAAAAAAAAAAAAAAAACAGCAGTCTGTTCCCACGTGCAAAAGTCTGACCGACGATTTTCTTTTTATTTTAGTCTGGTGCAACTGTCATCACATTCATTTTTGCCCGATTTTCAACATTTTGCAGAACTCGTTTTGAGTTGCTTCTTTTTCTTTGCTGTTATTATATTTGCCCGGCATTGTCCACTGAACAGAATTAATGGGTGTAAATGTCTGCCATTTCTCTAAGGTTGGTATCGACTGCTAACTCCACCGCTGAG
>JADBJO010004234.1:38976-41476 GCA_016801955.1 Conus betulinus | reverse complement strand
TATACATTGTAAACATTATAGATCATAAACAATGCAATATAAATAAAAGGAATAACTGGAATTACCTGAGATCGATTTACATTCAAACAGATCACCCGATAAAGAAACGAAAGGAAACTCACTTTCTCCATTCAATATAGCCCAAGAACTTTTTTTTATATGAAAATGATCAGTGATGCTCAAATTTTCTTTACCGCAGATTTCACTACCACAATGTTAAACAGGGAGTACTGTTTTTTTTTTTTTTTTTTTTTTTTTTATAATTCTACAGCAATTCCCACAGACACGTCTTCGCAGCCTGAACCAAAACAAGCACTGCCTTTTCTGCTTGTGCTCGCAATATTTGATTTCCTTTGTATGAGCTTCCCAGTTTTACAAATTTGAAGTCCAAGGTATCTTAAAAAAAACTAGAAGTTTCAAGTGTTTTGTTCCAATAGGTAAAAATACCATGTGAATTGTTTCTGCGATGGATATTACTTAAAATGGATTGACACTTACTTTGTGCGTCCATAATCTACAACATTAACACACACACACACACACACACACACACACACACACACACCACACACACACACACACACACACACACACACACACACACACACACACACACACACACACACACACACACACACACACATACATACAGAGAGAGAGAGAGAGAGAGAGAGAGAGAGAGAGAGAGAGAGAGAATTGCCAGAGATATTTTTGTTGATCTCAGAGAGAAGCCAGCCAGGGTGTGAAGTGGTACAGATCTTCAGACGTCACAATCGTCAGTGGTAGAGCATTCCATTCTGGCACTGGCCTGGGAGAGAATGGCATCTTTCAATACTGCGTTCTGCTGGCTTTGATGTCATACCAACACGTGGCGTTCTTGCTTGTGTGCTCAATCTGCTGTTTGGTAGCGTTGGTAACAAAGTTCTAGTTTTCTTCCTTTTATTATCATAATCCATCCAACAGTCAGGTCACTTTCAGGATCATTAACCTCATGTGGGTAAAAAGACTGCATCCTGGAGAAAGATCACGAATGGGCCAACTGACGGAGTCCATTATGGAGCGAGTGCAACTGTGGGTTTATATAATAATCTGGCAGGAAATATATTTATTTATATCCATCCATTCATCCCTCCATCCATCCATCTATACAAGCCTTTCTAGGTATGGCTTATTTCGATTCACTCGAGAAACATTTAGAAGGAACATTGTCATCACAATAACCCGACTCTTTGATAACAATGAGGTTTTTATTCAGAGCTGTCAGCTAACCCTTTGCCTTTATCAATTAACCACTGGGACAAATGTTGTTCGGTTGTTGATTGTTGTTGTTCTTGTTATTCTTCTTGTTCTCATTGTAGTTGTTTTCACATATCATTTTATTTTCTCCCTGCTTACCCTCCCCCCTCTCTCTCTCTCTCTCTCTCTCTCTCTCTCTCTCTCTCTCTCTCTCTCTCTCTCTCTCTCTCTCTCTCTCTCTCTTCTTTTTCACATTTACCCGACTCTGATAACAATGATATTTTTATTCAGAGCTGTCATCTAACCGTTTGCCTTTATTAATTAGCCACTGGGGCAAATGTTCGGTTGTTGTTTGTTGTCGTTCTTGTTATTCATGTTGTCCTCATTGTAGTTGTTTTCAGATATTATTTCACTTTCTTTCTGCTTCTCTCTCTCTCTCTCTCTCTCTCTCTCTCTCTCTCTCTCTTTCGTTTTCTACCGTCGTGCGCATAGCACGTGTAGTCCATCACAGGGCCAGTTTCAGCCAGGGAAGTGGTCAGTCCCTCCCACTTCCCTGGTTTCAGCTAGTGCTTGCTTTCAACCAAATTCCCACATACGGGGAGAAAAAAGCCGCTGTTTACCCCTTCTTACCTATATTATATATCGGTCTGAAAGACATTTTGAGTGTACTTACCCCGACTGTCTCCTTCTCGTTTTGCTCCACTGGCAACTCCTGAACAGCAGATCAGATGAAAACAACAACAAAGGTGCAGCCCCTATCTTGCGATAATGGACTTGACCAGTGACAGCGCGGTCTCAGGCGCTGGCCCAGTTCTCACTGAACGCACGAAAAACAGAAAATATTATGGTATGCATTCGTTCATTGGTTAACGGAGAGCGCGCGCATTGCTGTGTTTCATTACAAAAAAAATCTTATTTTCTTTCTAAAATGTCCTTTCTTTGCGGGGGATTCCGTCTCAGTGCATTAATTACAATACACATGTTTTGAGCTTAATTGACAAAAAGGCCGAAAATAAACCCCAAGTGGTCTATTTGGGACTTCTGTGAGGATACGGCTCTGCTGTGAGCATAGGGCGCCCGTAAACGTGTACTGGTGAAATGGATGAACAAAACCAACCACATCAAAACGCATACACCGGCGGGGCAAAAACAGATCTGGCTACTTTGTCAGCATCCTCATAAACTGCTACACTCTCAAACACCTTAATTGTGAATCTTGGAGCTCTAACCCAGACACAGACAAAACATCGTTACAAATGTGCTG
>JADBJO010004234.1:30000-37131 GCA_016801955.1 Conus betulinus | reverse complement strand
TATATAGTGTCTCTTGAGACAAGAGATAAGGTGCAAAGTTTTATTTTATATTTGTTTTACATTCCGCACCACATCCATAGTACTTAGTGACGACAATCATCATCATCATCATCATCATCATCATCATTATCATCATCACCATCGTCGTCGTCGTCGTGGTCGTCGTCGTCGTCGTCGTCGTCTTCGTCGTTGTCGTTGGCGTCATCATCATCATCACATGAGAATAACAATAAAAATGATACTGTAATAATATAAACCCAGTAATAAGGATGACGATATAATGATAACGCCAGTAAGAATGGCAACATGACCAAGAAAACAGGACAAGAAGAGTAATGACAGTGGTGACAATGTTACCGATAACGATAATTCATCAACTGTTGTAAGTGGGACCATAATGATGATTAAAGAAACAAACATAACCACTGTCACATTATAAACCATCACGATCACAGTCATGAACGTTTTAATGGTTCCCCTTCTCAAATAAAATAGCATAAGTTAAAATCCTCCATCATCTCAAGGGCAGCCGCACGAAAATGTCTGCATACTACTCTTCTTCTTCTGCGTGCGCAGGCTGATACTCCTGAGGACACCCCTGTATAGACAGGGCAAGTATTAATCCCATCTGTCTAACAAAGCGAGTGGAGTTTTGTGCGTATGACCGTTTTTTTTTTTAACCCGCCATTAAGGCAGCCATACTCCAACTTCGGGGAAGGTGCATGCTATGTGTAACGTGTCATCCATACCAACGGCCAAACTGGCCTTCTCTTCCGAAAGTTGGTGATGGATTTTACGTGTGCAAGATGTTATGCGAGCGTTCACACACGGAACCTCGGTTGTAGTCTCATTCGAAGGACTGTATGGGAAATGGAGTCAGAACCAACGTTTAACTCCGAGGGGAAAATCCCCCTGCACCGAAACGGCTCGGCGGAGATTCGAGCCCGCAACCCTAGGATTACGACTCCGGCGCTCTACCACTGAGCTATTCCGACCCTCTTGCAAACTGCTCGAACGTACATTTCTGAGCAACAGGTGTATTAGCAGCAACTTGCCAGCAAATGTTCGCGCCCTTGTGCACTCTCAACAGCGCACGACACACTGATTCTGTCAAGAAACGTTAAAAGTAATTGAAATGTGGGAGTGAAACTGCAAAAGACACAGACGAGAGGGCTTTGTGTGGAAGAGAATTCCAAACAAAAGACGCCCGGGCAGAAAAAAGAGCGTTTTCATCGTTGAGTGAACGCACATGGACTGCAAGCGTCCGACTGAATCAGACTGCATTACCTAGGTGAACAACAGGATGCTGGTCGTTCGTCGTTGATCAGATATTCGACTTGTTTCGTTTTGCTAGTCAAGGCTCAATCTTTCGATAATGATAATGATAATGTATGGATTTTATATAGCGCAGTTCTTGGGATCAACTCATTGCGCTCAACACACACCCAAACACTCGCACTAACATGTGTTCCCATACACACACACACACACACACACACACACACACACACACAACACACACACACACACACACACACACACACACACACACACACACACACACACACACACACACACACACACACACACACACACACACACACACACACACACACACACAACCATACACACGCACACACCTACCAACACAGGCGCACTTATCAAGTTCATCGGTTCAAGCGTAAACAATACAGTTTTGCATGCAGTACATAAAAAGTCAGGTCAGAATAACAGACACAGCATTTAGATATTATGGTTGAAGAAGGCTTGCCTGATGAAGCATGTTTTCAACTCTGACTTGAGTTTAGATAATGTAGGCAGGTCACGTAAGCTGTCAGGAAGAGAATTCCAAAGAGTGGGCGCACCAAAGCTAAATGCTCTCTCACCGACTGTCTTTAACCAGCGCCTGGGAATTTTACAATCCGGAGGGATACAGGGTGGACTGGGGGCAGTGTTGGTCCGATAAGTCAATTTTGGGTTTACTGAACCAAAGTTCTTGGAGTTAATTTTGGCTTCAGCCTGTTAAGGAAGAGGGGGATTTTTCTCTTCATATGTAATCTCTAAGCAAATCTCTCTCCAACTCCGTTCGGATCAGACTTCAAACTACGGTCCCTTGTGTGAGTGCGTGTTTTAATATTTTTGTTTTTGAAAATTGAATGCACGCTAAATCTCGTGACTGTTTTAATAGAAGGGGATGGCATCATGTGCTGCGGAGATGGACACCAGACCAGAGACCAGACCAAACCAAAACACGCGCACTTTGGTGTCATGTTTAAACATCACACCGGAAGAGGCAATGCGGCCATCTTGATGAAGACATTACAAAAACTGCCACATTCTTAAAAATCTCATTAATGGTGAATCTTGCCGCTCAATTGCAGACACGCAGACGAAAGAATTTTAGATTTTAAAGTTTTTGGGTTTTTTTCCACACAGCTCGTTTGATCTTCTATCTTAGTTTTAAGAAGTAAAAAATCTAGAAAATTAGTTGCTTAAAAAAATTATGGGATTTCAGTTAATGCTGGCTTAGTTCTCAGTAATAACAGGTCTAGCAAATTAGCTACTTAAAAATAGGCTTAATTCAGTGCTGGAACATATTTGTCACAGTATTTTACCGTCTTACTTCCTTTCTGGGTAAATAATAAGCAGCACTGACATTTATTCGAATCTCTCTCTCTCTCTCTCTCTCTCTCTCTCTCTCTCTCTCTCTCTCTCTCTCTCCACTATGTCTCACTCTCCCCTCTCTCTCACTCTCCCCCTCTCTCTCCCTCCTCCACCCTCCTCTCTCTCTCTCTCTCTCTCTCTCTCTCTCTCTCTCTCTTCAGGTCGTTCACCTAAGATGGCCCAGCTAACGTTGGAAGTGAGAATTGACGGCAACGAGGCTGGACATTAATTTTGGTCCACCAGTGTGTCGAGTGGCCAATGGAAGAGGAACCCTACGCTGGGCAACTTCATCTTTAACGTTTCTTGACAGGTCTGAGCCACCGAAAACTCATTTCATTTTCCCCTCCAGGTTGGCATACAAAGAAAGCTTCACACAGCGTGCTCCAGATATTTTTTTAAGGTTCCCAAAATACGATGTTATAAAGTAAAAGCTCTCGTATGAGCTATATAAAGATGTGTGATGACCAAAAAACTCTCTCTCTCTCTCTCTCTCTCTCTCTCTCTCTCTCTCTTACATTTGAATAAACGTCTCACTGCATGGGCAGATGACAACGATGTTATACATGAAGCGCAATCTGGATTTCGTCGCAATACTCTTTTAGCTTTGGTACAGAAGCAACTTCTTAGCCATTGTAAACTTTATGTCCCATTTATTGACTTTAAAAAGGCCTTCGATTTAGCAGATAGAAACTACTTGTGGACAGTCCTTAAGAAACATGGAATTAATGGTAGAATGTACAGAGCAATCAAGAGCATGTACAGCGTTGTGAAAGCTAGTGTAAGAGTAGGTAGTGATTTGACTAATGTGTTTTTTATGTCCTCATGGAGTAAAGCAAGGTGAAATATGTAGTCCCATTCTGTTCTCTTTTCTGATTAATGAATTGGCAAATGATGTCCACACTTTAGGAAAACATGGCATTAAGTTGTCACCAGATGACATTTTGGAAATCTTTATACTTCTTTTCGCCGACGATGTAATTCTTTTGTCTTATTCTGTGACTGGCCTTCAGCAACAACTGAATATTTTGAAAAATACAGCTAGCAGACTTGGTCTTCAAATGAACTTTGACAAATCTAAAATAGTTATTTTTAGAAATGGTGGTACATTTCTTCAAAAGAAAAATGGTTTTACGGCGATAGAAAAATTGAGATTGTCAACAGTTATAAATACCTTGGTATTATTTTTTCTACTGGCCTGACATTTTCATACGCTTTGGAAGACATGGCTCTTAAAGCTAAGAAGGGTGTTCTTTGCATTTTAAAACTGCTGTGGACAGTTGGTGACCAGTCTCCTTCATTATTTTTTAAGTTATTTGACTGTCAGATCCAACCAATGCTCACTTACGCTTCTGAAGTATGGGGCCTTACGGCGGATCATACAATTATTGAAAAGGTGCATATGTTTGCGCTTAAGAGATTCCTGAACGTCAGTATCAGGGACGCCTAATGCCCTGATTTATGCTGAAACTGGGAGGTATCCTCTTTACATATGTACTAAAACCAAATGTGTAAAATTTTAGCTTTAAATTAATAACAATGCCTGAAGGTCGACTCCCTTACAGGGCTTATAAAATGTTAAATAATCTTCATTGTAAAGACAAGAATAACTGGGTTTCTAATGTTTGCTTCACATTGTACCGCTATGGATTCGGCCACGTTTGGGAAAATCAAGGAGTATCTGATATTAATGTTTTTCTGTCTGAATTCAAACAGAGATTAATAGATTGTTTCCTGCAGGAGTGGAATGGTGACGTTTCAGGAGAACGATTCTCTTTTTATACCTCTTTCAAATCAGTTCCTAGTCTTCCGCAAGCTGTGTTTAACATAAAGAACATTGCTGTTAGAAAAGTACTCTTACGTTTCAGACTAGGTGTGTCACCATTGAAGAGTCATAGATATCGTTATACTGCCCGGTCACCTGACACAACGTTTTGCCCCGTTTTGTAAAGATGTTCCAGAATCTGAACTTCACTTTTTACTTGTGTGTCCAAATTATCGCGACATCAGAGAAAAATACTTACCTCGCAAAAATTTTTCGCGCGACCATCAGCGTTTACAATGACCCTTTTAATTTCGAGTGAGAAATATTGTAATGTAGTTGGCTGGTACCTTTTTGAATCCTTGAAAAAGAGATCTATCGATATGGAACGATCTTTAAACAATAATTAAGACTGAATATAACTTATAAAATAGTGTAAAACCTTTCATCATATACTGGTAGAACAAATAAGTGCCCAGAACAACATAATGTACATAAACATTCTGAATTCTAATATCGTTTCTGTTTCATATATTCATACATACACACCGTCATATATATATTCTCATATTTTCAAATATCATGGTGACCTCTACGATTTGCACATGCATGCGTACGTATGCGTATTTGAATATATATGCACGTTCATGTGTTAGTCAACGTTATTGTACATCTGTGTAGTGTATATATATATATATTGAATTATAAACAAAGCTTGCTCTTATGTCTCAGATTGTAGAAATAGGGGGGTGGTAAGCCTTGATATCTGCAGTGGTAGATGATTTTGCCTAATGACAGTATGTGCTTGAGTGGGTGATGGGAAAATAAATAAATGCTTCTCAAAATGAACCTTCAGCAAGCTTATAGTCTCCAAAGAGGGAAACCATCTCCAATGGGGAGAAAGCTCACTAACATATAACTCCTGGTCAGATACCTGTATTTCGAAACCTTATTGTTTCTCCTCAGTAACCGCGGAAAGTGGTAATTTGACTCCTCTGCCTTTCGGTTTTAAGAAGAATGCTATACCAGAAAAAGGCTGGTGTGCAATACCATAGTATGTTTGTTGAGTTTTCAAAAAAACTAACTAAAGGTGCCACCTAAGAAGCAAAAAAATCATGAAAGAGAAAAACCAAGCTACATTTTCTTGTGAAAAGTAGAATGTGTGTGTGTGTGTGTGTGTGTGTGTATGTGTGTATACATATGTATATATGTGTGTGTATATGTGTATATATGTGTATGTGTATATATATGTGCGTGTGTGTGTGTGTGTGTGTGTGTGTGTGTGTGTGTGTGTGTGTGTGTGTGTGTGTGTGGTGTGCACAAATGTATTGCCATTTTGTTTTATTTTTCTTTTTTTCTTGTTTAGTGGCATTTCCCTTATTTTGAAGCAATTAGTGGCATTTTCCTTATTTTGAAGTAATCCCACTTCCATGACAAGGGCATATGGCCTAGTTCATTAAATATTCTGAGTTCTGAGTTCTCTCTCTTGTAAGTACCTCCGTTAATCTCTCACTGTCTCTCGGTCGCTGTCTTTCTTTCTCTCTACAAACCTCGATTCATCTTCGCCGCCTCTCTCTGTGTCTCTCGCTCTCTCTCTCTCTGTCTCTCTCTCTCTCTGTGTGTGTGTGTGTGTGTGTGTGTGTGTGTGTGTGTGTGACCCCCCCCTCTCTCTCTCTCTCTCTCTCTCTCTCTCTCTCTCTCTTCGTAATCAATCAATGTTCTATAACTATACCGCGACTGCACAGAACAAAGTCAGCCGAAGAGATTAAACATTAAACAGATTCCACAACCTTTTCTAAACAATTCCCGGCTCAGTAGGTCTCAGGATATTCATGATTTTTACCAGTCTTTGAAGGCTATGAGGGGAGGAGGAAGTGTTTTCTCTTCCTTGTGATCTCAGATCACCTGGTAAAGACATCGACCTGGAGTCGTGGACGAACAAGATCTTTGATCATCGATCTCATTGAGACATAAACCAGAGATCATCGTTTATATCATTGATCTAGTCAATGAGCTCACAATTGCTTCCGTTGAGATGAGAGTGTAGTAGTAGAGCCTTCAGCTAAGTCGACGAGCATTCAGTTGGCTGATCGTAAAACCCTGACAGAAAGAGACAAAAAGGCATGAAGGTGGAGGACATGGGTGGATAAGGGCTTGGGGGATGGGGAGTGGGGTGGGGGAGTTGCGGGAGGGTGAGTGGAGTGGAGGAAGGCCAGTCAATTTCTATTGAGGATGAGGACAGAATTTTAAATGATATAGAATTTTTGGATCTTCTTTTCTTCGCTCGTAGAGTCATTGGGTCCTTCTCAATCGGCCAGCGAATCAATACAAAACAACCGATCGATCAACTGATTATACTAGTCAGTCACTTGACTAGTCAGCTGAAAACCAGCCGCCAAATAACCAGGTGTTGACGTGCAATTGCCCATGAATCCGTCATTGCTTGTCAAGTAGCCTAGCAAACGACTATTTAGCCAACCAGCCGTCATGCAACTAGCCATTCAGTCAGTCAAGCAACCAGTCAAACGACCAATGGACCGGCCGATCAATGACAGTTCTAAAAGTTCCTGTGTCTGCCACTGGTAGCCACTGCCTGTTTTCGATGAAGAGAGTACTACCGCAAATAAACAGTCAGCGTACTCTTGGTATTCAGTAAGACCATTTGTTGTACTGATACCTATCATGCCACCAGGGTACCTCATCACCCA
>JADBJO010004234.1:15000-25000 GCA_016801955.1 Conus betulinus | reverse complement strand
AGTGCGGAGAAAATAGTTGAGTTTTACGTCCTCATAGCGAAAGCTTTTAGGGGACATGTCTTTCATTCACGGTAGTCTTTTAAGATGTGGGAAGACTTGGGTTCCTCTTTTTGTGTGCTAAGTACACGTCCTGTCCCTGATGCCCGTGTGATTGACGGGCTGTCAGAGAAACATGACAGCCAATAATATCACTATAGAAAAAAGGGGGGGGGGGGGTGTTAGTAATCGGGGGAGTGGAGGGGGGAGGGGGGTGATCGGAAATGGGACAGTCATCCCCCACCACCTGCAGGGTGATGTAATGTGTAGACGATCCAGAACACGACCTCTTAGATGTTGGAGGTGTTTTTCAGCCTTTATGTGATTGAACAAAGCCACATTGTCCACACCTGTGAGACATGGACAGACAGATAACATGTTGCCAGTCATGGCATTGCATCACGCACGGGCGGATCGTGCAGCGGCCAGGGTGAGTGTGTGTGTGGGGGGGGGGGGGGGGGGGGGGGGGGAAGGGAGGAGGCAGGTTCAGCGGCTTCTCTGAAGTAGAGGGGAGAGAGAGCACGCGGCCCTCGTCTCCACCATGAGCGATCACCTGCACAGCTAGATAAGCGAGGGAGGAGGGGAGAGAGGAGGGGGTAGCCACTCACTCTAGAGTGATATCACACTTCTCTGTGCTATTGTTGTTATTGCCACGTGCCTATCACTGTTCCAGCTTACACCAACGTAAGCCCTGACAGACCAAGTAGAAAGTGTTTAGAGGAGGAGGAGGAGGAGGGTGGGGTGGGGAGTGATGGATGACAGTAGACACTGAAAAAAAAAAAACGTAGACTGCTAACTTAACTGCAGTTTCCATCCAAAGAGAGAGGGAAAGGGTAGGGGGAAAGGGGGGGGGGGGGTTGTAGAGGATGGTGTGGCTGGCAATTGTCACGTCAAAAAGCAGTGACAAACAAATCAGCTTTCGGTTTTGTCAAGTGCGTCAGTGTGTGTGGAATTTTAGGTCTCAATGGTAAACCATGGCTGTCTTAGGTTTTTGCAGAGGGTTAGAAGTGAAGGGGACAGGGAGTAGGTGGGGAAGGGGGGTTCGGTAGGGAAGCAGATGAGGGGCGTGTTTTCCCCTTGATTTATTAGGTCTCAGTTCATGTACTTGTTAATTGGTGGTCGTGTTCTTCTTGTTTATTCTTGAACAGGTATGAGGTCCCTTGAGGTCCCTTTGGGAACAAAAGCGTTAGTTACGTTTTATTGATAGCAGTATCAAAAATGAAAGTTAAAATAAGAGGAGGAGAAGGAGAAAGTGGAGGAGAACTGAAGGAGGAAAAGGAGGCAGAACAGAGGGTAGCAGACAAAAGAAGAAAAATGAAATAGAATCGAAAGAGGGAGAAAGAGACGGATTTTCATTTTCAGTTCAGTTATACCCTGGCTGACAACACAGGATCCCGTTAGAGGTGGAGGACAAGACGAAGACGACGGGACACAGACGAACGAATCCGGCAAAACGAATGAACAAAACAAGCAAGCAAACAAACAACAAACGATGTGCTATATACATCATTCAGTAACGCTGCCATGTTGCAGATAAATGAAGCTGCGGAAGCAGATAACAGGAACAGAACAGGAAGAAAAAGTGATTAGATAGAAAATATCAGAGGAAAATTGGGAGGGGAGAAAAAAGAGAAAAGAAAATGAGAACGGGTGGAGAGAGAGGAGAGAGAGATGGAGAGAGAGAGAGAGAGAGGAGAGAGAGAGACGAGAGAGAGACAGACAGACAGACAGGACAGACAGACAGACAGAGACAGAGAGAGAGAGGACTGACACATACATTCAGGCACTTTCACACACCACACACACACACCACACACAACACACACACACACACACACACGCACGCACGCACACACACACACACACACACACACACGCACACTCACACTCACACACACACACTCCTCTCTCACTCTCTCTCTCACACTCACACACACACGTACACACACACACACACACCACACACACACAACACACACAACACACACACACACACACACCGTGCGCGCGCGCGCGCGTAACACACACACACACACACACACACACACACACACACACACACACACACACACACCACACACACACACACACACACACATGCTTCCCAAAGACATGGGCGTGATTCCCACCAGAACCAGATTCTTTGAATTTGTTTCCTATTTCTAAAATCAGCAGTAAGAGCTGATTATCTTGGTGGAGGGGTTGAATGCGTGTGCAGTACGATTCGCAAGTGAGGTCAAGGATTAATTGCCACGATTTCTAAGCACCCTAACTGTGTTATCAATTTTTCAACTTTTCATGAAAAGGACGAGACATTTTACGAATGTATCATATGTAGAAAAAAAAAGTCTTACTTTACCCGAAGATGCCGCAAGTACACGAGGGGAATGTGGACGTATCACTTTGGAATCTTGTTTCATGTCAATTTGTGTGCGAGCACGTGCGCGTGCGCGTATGTTATGAGTGTGTGTTGTGTGGTGTGTGTGTGTGTGGTGTGTGTGTGGTTGTGTGTGTGTGTGTGTGTGTGTGTGTGTGTGTGTGTTGTGTTGTTGTATTTGAGTGTGTATGTGCATGGTGTGTATGCGTGTATGTGTGTGCGAGAGAGACAGAGACAGAGAGAGATAGAGAAAGAGAGGAGAGAGAGGGGGGGGGAGAGTAAGAGGAGAGAGAGAGGAGGGATTTTGGAGAGGTATTATACGACTATTGATTCAAATTAAGGCTACAGACCATTACTAACTAACTCGCTTCCACACACACACGGAACACACACACACACACACACACCATTACTACCACACACCCACACACAGCACAGCGAAATCAAGAAAAATAACGCTCTTCGGCGACATCGCACCTATCCCATGGACGAAGAGAGCGATACTTGCAGAGGAGAATCCATCAGGCGAACAATTCAGAGCACCAGCCATACCCGAACCAAGAGAAAGACGAGAGTTAGTCATGAGGGGGAAAATTGTGTCATGAGAGGAATGGATGAGGAGAGAGAGAGGAGAGAGAGAAGAGAGGAGAGAAGTTCGAGCCATAGGGGAGAGAGCGTAGCGGAGAGAGACGAGAGAGGCAGAATACGAGACAAACCAAGAGGACGGGACAGAGACGGAGAGCAGAGGACAAAAAGACCACACTGAGCGTACCAAGGCATCGCGAGAAGAAGGCACGAGGAGAGAGAGAGGACCAATGTGAGAAAAGGGACAATAACACAAGCAGTCAGAAAACAGGGGAGGGAGAGACGAGACAACGGGGATGAGGAGAGAAAGAGAGAAGCCCAATGAAAGAATAGGGCAGGAGAAAGAGACAGACAAATGGACAAGACTCGACAATGGAGGAACACAAAGATGAGAGAATGGTAAGACAGAGAAGACACGACTTGTCGTATCATGATCTTAAACTTATCAAAATTAAATTAAAATGGGCACCCCCCCTGCGTCTCTCTCCCTGTCCCTGTCTGATTTATTGAATACGCGCCGGTCTTGGCAAAGGATGCTCTGCGGTCACTTTCCCACGGTGCCTTTGGCAGAGAGTGGAATTGGGATATTAAGAATTGGAATCTTCTCTTCGCTTGTCAGCTTAGCTGTTCAAGTTTTGCCAACCAGCCCACCGGGGTGTCCTCGAGACTAGGACTTTCGGTTCCTTTGGGAGCGGAGTCCCAGGGATTAAATTTGGATCTGCTCTTCGCTTTCCAGTCTGTTCAAGAAAGCCCCCCGTGGTTCCTCGCCTAGGACTTTAAAAACAAGTCCCATGTGTGTGAATGAAAGCATACGTAAGGAAAGATGGCTGAAGGCCGTTTTGTGGTGGTAGTAGTAGTGCTGATAATGGTACTAGTAATCGCAATAGTCGCAAGGTGCTGAAATCGTGATGATGATCGAATTAATGATGATGATGATAATGATGATGATGATGATGATGATGATGATGATGATGATGATGTTGATGAGTATTTGTTTACCCACGATCATTATTGTCCTTTTACGATTAGTATGTTTTGCGTTTGTGTTCCTTATTTTTGTAATTTGTTCTTAAGTTTTGAAACAAATATGACTCAAAAAAGTTGATGGCACGTTATGTCTTTCGTACAAAGAGTGGATCATTGTATGGCTGGTGGAAAAGATATCACACACACACACACACACGCACACACGCACGCACGCACGCACGCACGCACGCACGCACGCACCGCACACGCACGCACACACACACACACACACACACACACACCACACACAACACACACACCACACACATATACACATGACTGACTGACTAAAACAAAGAAGAAGGTTAACCATCGTTGTACTCTCTCTCTCTCTCTCGCTCTCTCTCTCTCTCTCTCTCTCTCCTTCTCCTCCTCACACACACCACACACACACAACACACACACACACACAACACACACTGATATATTATATATATATATATATCTATATATATATATATGGTAGTTATTGTATGTACTATATGCAACACACCAAAGAAACAAAAACAAAACACACAAAGACAGTATCACGCAATGGTATCTCGATAACCCAAACAGGCTAACGGAATATCTCGATCCCCCAGGCACGGAATGGATTACCCGAGTGACGGGGCTTTGAAAACGATTACATTCGCTGCAATCGCACAAATGGTAAAGCTCGGAGTTCTATAGACGTTGAACGAAAAAGAGTGGAGGTGGAGGAGAAAGAGGGGAGGGTGAGAAAGAAGAAGAAGGAGAAAGACGAAAGACGAAGAAGAAGAAGAAGAAGAAGAAGACGACGAAGAAGAAGAAGAAGAACAACACAACAACAACACAACAACAATAACAACCAACAACAAACAACAATAACATGACCAGAAACAAAAGAACTACAAACAAGACAAGAAGAACAAGACCCGTAGCAGAATAAGAAAGAACAAGATAAACTGCAGAACTAAACTGAGCATTTCCTTTTCTCTTTTTCATTTTATTGTTGTTCTTTTTTTTTGGGGGTTTTTTTTTTTTTTTTTTGTTTTTTTTTTTTTTTTTTTTTTTTTTGCTTCCCCAGAGAGGTAGAGGATTGCGAGATGGCATGTGTCCAGTGCTTAACTTTCATCTCACTATGTGTCGGTCCGTTTTTAAGCCTGTTCATTTTCACCTTCATATCAGTTACATTTTGTTTTCCGACATCGATCGGTGTGGTTTGTGTGTGTGGTCCCAGGTGTGTTGTGTGTGCGCGCGCGCGCGCGTGCGGGTGGGTGTGTGTGTGTGTTGTGTGTGTGGTGTGTGTGTGTGTGTGTGTGTGTGTGTTTGTGTGTGTGTGTGTTTGTGTATATAAAGACAGCCAGTCGACAAGCTGTTAGCAGCTCTAAACCTCTCTGTCTCTCTCTGTCTCTGTCTCTCTCTGTCTCTGTCTCTCTCTGAGGGTGTGTCTCTGTGTCTCAGTCTCTCTCTCGTCTCTCTCTCCTCTCTCCTCGTTAAGCATCTCTCTCTCTCTCTCTTCTTGTCTGCATGTCTGTGTCTCTGGTGTGTGGTGTGTGTCTGTCTCTCTTGTTATGTATCTACCGGATGTGTGCCTCTATGTGGGGTGTCAGTTTTCACGGGGTGCTCTCTGTCTCTCTCTGTCTCTCTCTCTTCCTTTCCGTCTCTTTCTTTCCATCTTTCTCTTTCTCTCTCTCTCTCTTTCCATCTCTCTCTCTCTCTCTTTCCTTCTGGTAACTCTTTTGCAAGCAGCCATGAAAGGGGTCTCTCGCTCTCTCTCTCTCGTCCTCTCCTCTCTCTCTCTCCTCTCTTTCCCACATATGTAAGGTAAACAAAAAATCGCCCGTCTCGACAGAGTAGATTACCAGTTTCACCCAACGGAATGATGACCTGCCGATTTTTCATAAGTTAATGTATGTTGCAGGTATGTGCATTTTGTCTGATTCCTGTGTTTGCCGTCTTTTACACGCACTGTATATCTACCCTATTGGGAACTTCCCCCATCCTACATGCATCCTGGGCTGTCGTGGCTCTGTGTGGGTGTGTGTGTGCGGGGTGGTCTCTCTCTCGTCTCTCTATCTGCTCTTCTCTCCTCTCTCTTCTCGTCTCTTGTTGGCACTCTATCTCTGATACTACTCTCTCTCGTTTTACTCGCATCCGTATCCTAATCACGCCTTGTTTTCCTCTTTTCAGCACGCCTTCCCTCTCTCTCTACCTCTCCTCCTCCTCTCTCTCTCGGCTCTCTCTCACTCTCCTCAGCTCCCCCTCCCTCCCTCTCTGTCTCTGTTCTCTCTCAATCATCCACCACCCTCACGTCTCTCAACACACTGTCACTGTCCTCTCTCTCCACACACACAACACACACACACACACCCATGACACACAAAGACTAAAAAAAAACACCAACCTCTTCTCTTCACCCCCAACCCTCCCTCCACCCCCCCGATCTCCGTCCCCCCCCCCCCCCTCCCCCCCCCCCTACCCCCCCCCCCCCCCCCCCCCCCCCCCCCCGACACACACACACAGACACCTCCTCTTTCCTCTTGTCCATGGTCGAATAAGGGAAGAAGAAAAAGAAGAGAGAACTGCTGAAAGAGAGCCAGGCCCTCCAAATGGCCCCCGGACTATCACATGATGGCTTAGTCTCCGGTGTTGAGGCGACGACCACTCTCCTTCATCATCACCACACACACAACAACACAACAAGCCCGCGGCCCTGCTTTTATCTCGCCCCCGAGACAGACCAACGTGTGTGTGTGTGGTGTGTGTGTGTGTGTGTGTGTGTGGAGTGACTGTGTGTGTGGGTGTGTGTGTGTGTGTGTGCGTGTGTGTGTGTGTGTGTGTGTGTGTGTAAAACATGTGGTTCGGCACGTGCACGAGTGTGTTGGTCGACATCGTGAAGGCAATTGAATGGACAATCCAAACTCGAGGTCTCAATTCATCATCACCTGGGCACGCGCATGCTGGCACGTGCGCACGCTTCCCCAAGCGAAGGGCCTTCTGTGGCAAATTTGGCGTTCTTTCGGAGCGACAGCACGGTTTCCGCGAGCGCTTGAAACGTTCGTTAGTGTCATTCAGCGACTGCATAGAGGACAAGATGGCGGCGATTGAAGTTGGATTCCGTTTGCCATGGTCACGTGTGTATTTCGGATTTTATATGTAGAATTTGTTCAGGTACAAAACACCACCTCTATCCAATCGATTATCTTAGGAAATGTTTTCGTCACATTATGGTCTTAGGCTGTTCAGTAAGGAAAAAAGAGAGGTCATTAGCCGACAGCACGCGAGTTATCTCTCTTTTGATCACACTTTGCAATGAAAAAAACATAGAGCGCCGTTACCTTAGTGAAGCATGTCACTCTGCTTGGATACCCAAGGCCGTTTCATAAACTTCAGTATTAAACAGTGTACGATCGTCATATTCGTCATCAAACAAAGAAAAACTAATTTGTTATGTTTTTGTCGTCTTGGGGAGTTGGGTTTTTTTTTGTTTTTTTGATTTTTTGTTGTTGTTGTTGTTGTTGTTATTGCATCTCCTGGTCTGCCACCCTGTCGCGCCCCAAGAGAAACACTGACTGGCCGGCTGCAAAGGCATTAAGGAGAGAGCAAACATCTGTCACCGTCAAACAGACCCTTGACCCGCCCCTGGGGAGTGAGATAGAGAATTCGTCGACCAGTCAGTGGACGTGATTATTTCTAGTGCCCGTGAAGACGCAGTCTGAAAGGAATTTCAAAAAGCCCTTTTTTCCAAGTCATTAGGACAGAAAAGACAACACCCGCTCTTTTTATTTATTTTATTGAAGATGAAGTTGGTTTTGAACATGGAACAGCTGAATCACAGACTAACGTCCGTAGATGCCTTCGTTGTTTTTCGTCTCTCTCTCGAAATCGCCGAATTCTGTCAGCTTCTTTGCCGAAAGTAGCTGATGCTACTGTAATTCACTGGCTGCTTTAATGATAACCATGGAGTGTAATAGACTGAAAGAATGCTTTACCAAATAGATAATGATCATTATTTTCGTCAGGATCAGCGTACATTTCTTCGTTAGACTGGTTTTCCCTCATAGCTCTGCATTTGTCTGATAAACTACAGAAGGAGCTGCACACACATACACTCGAACACACACACACACACACGCGCGCGCGCGCGCGCGCGCGCACACACACACACACACACACACACACCACACACACACACACACACACACACCCTTGTCTAATATCACATTTAGTGAAAAAAACGTTAAATTGAAGAACAACAACAGAAATTCATCTTTGTGCTCCATTTCATATTTCTACCACACTTCTCGGTGGAAATAAGCTTTTCCATTATCATCATCATTATCATCTCCTTCTCCTCCTCCTCCTCCTCCTCTTCTTCTTCTTCTTCTTTTTTTCTTATTCTCTTCTTCTTCTTCTTCTTCTTCTTCTTCTTCTTCGTCTTCATCATCATCATCATCATCATCATCATCATCATCATTACCATCTTCTTCTTCTTCTTCTTCTCTTTCTTTGTTTGCTTTGTTCGTTTCGTAATTTTTTTGACAGACAGACGGACAAATTAACAGATGTATGTGAAAACGGAGTGGAGTTCGACGAAGCTAATGACTACTTGATGTGATGATTACTGCTGCTGTGGCTACAGAATCATTCATTTTCTTTTTTTTCGGTCCGGTTTGGGTGTCAAACTATGAAACGAGTAATTAAGTCTCCCGCGAACACGACATTATCACTAATGAAAACAGGGAAGCTAACACGCATGTGCATGCGCAGTGGCACCAGTAAAATCATTACCCCAGGTGGGGGGAGGGGAGGAGGGAGGGGTAGTCCTGAAAAAAAGTGTTTTCAGGACAGCACAGAACACTGAGAGACGGACATAACAGCTATAATTAACCGGTGGTATGACTCGCTGTTCACAAGAGTGACGTGGTGGTTGTCTGGCTTTTTATTCATAATCTGATATCTGAACTAGCGTCTGCATCAATGAAAATGCTTGTTTTCTCGTAAATGTTTTTTTTAGAGTACTGTTTTACATTTGAGAAAAAAAAATCATCCCTGTTCCGTTGATGACAATTTCCATTTGCACTATAAAGACAGTAATTTCATCTTTTGGAGCAAAGAAGTCCCCATAGTCAGAGCAACTCTATTGCAATGATAGCTCCATCCTCAAGCAGCGACGTCCGACTATGTGAATAGTACTGCCTACCTGAAGACGAACAAACCGGTAAGCTGTTACCGCTGTGCAGCAGCTCTTTAGACAGTAGTACTGAATCTATGTTTAGAACATGGAAGTTCGATGCCGTCTTATCGGGTATCAATTGCAGCTAGGCTTACACAGTTCGTTGGGTCACGTATACTGATATATCTAGACTAAAGGCAGAAATGAAAAACTATTTGTTTCTAATCTAGTGTTTCTCTCGAACTCAGCCTTTTTGCTGACGAACTAGATAAACTTTATCTGTAAGGACAAGAGGTCAGGAAGGAAATTTTATCTAACGAAATAACACCATCCCCGCCCCTACCCCCAAGTACCATGAATTGTAACGTTCTTTGACTGCTTCTGGAAATGATCTGGATTCTCATCTCAAGACAATAGAACATGGTCAAAAACTCCGAGATCGAACCTTATTCAGTTTTTATTTCTTGACTATGACACAAGACTTCGTCTTCGTTAAAAGGCTTTTGTTAGACTTTGCTATTCGTTTCCGACAGGAGACTTTGTAGTCGTTTTGAGGCTAAATGTCTGCCTACACTATTTATGAGGGTGTAAATTATGCAAAGGTCAAAGGACCAATCAAAGGACTTTGTGTCCTTCATGGGAAAAATAACGGCGGTCCTTGGTTAAAATAAAGACATTTCTGGCCTGTATTCCTACAACTCTGATTTTATTTGTATTGAAGATTTAGTGGATGCTGAACGAATTTTAAAAAAAAAAAAACGAATAGATAGAGATAAGAAATACATTAAAATGTTTGTCAGGCCCCAGCAATTCGTTAAAACCTGTCCAACTGTCTA